>JAOUQT010300221.1:0-16185 GCA_025769995.1 Xyliphius kryptos | reverse complement strand
AGTCAATACAGTTTTTAATGTGTTACAGCAGAAAATTACTGGAGGAAATTATCACATTACAGAATTGAGGAGTCTGAATGTTGAAGGCTGAATAAAGTCAGTAGAAGTAGAGACACGTTTTTAGATTTTAGACTTTTATTTATATCTGTACTTTAATCGAGCTCCAACAATACTATTTTTGAATACGAAGTAAAGTTCTTGATATTAATAAAGTATTTAAGTTCTGTAAAAAGTATTGATATTCATATTGGTATTGTTCAAAAGTGTTCTACAAATAAAATTGGGTTCAGATGAGTTTGAAGGTGGTTGCAATGCAAGTGGAAATTAATGTACTAAAAGCATTTAGAGAAAGGCTACAGACTCTATTTACAGTTTAATGACTTTGATGAACAATAAGATGCCAATATCTGAATTATTAAGTGAAGTGAGGGTTGTGATATGGGGCTTTCTCGTAAGTTATCCTTATTGCAGCTATTTTCATAGAGGGAAATTGATGCCAAGCTGGACAGAAACCACAATGTGGGTGGTGGTTCGGGATTGCACTGCCTTATGTCTTGGTGAATATGAATAGTTAATGCCTGATGTGGCATGATTATAATGACTGCCAGCTTTTCATAATGACCTCACGTCTCCAAAGACAGGTTCCACGGGCCAGACGTCACACAATCCTTATTGTATAATGAAGGTCTTAATACCCTCTTTTGCCCCATAGCTAAAGAAAATGATTGAATTGGTTTGGATGAGTTCCCAGTTTCCCGGTTTTGTGCCATGCCCATCACTTCGATTACTTATCTTTTCCTCAGAGAAGAATTTTGAGGGAGACATATTGGTTGATATATTTTTTTTTTGAACATAATTAGTATTGATTAATTTCAAATCCATCCAAATGGCTTTAAGTGCCAGGTTAGATGCTCATTTTTAGCTCAATACAAACCAATATGATGGAGATTCAGAAATTCTGGCATCATTCGCTCGCTTCCTCTGCTGATATTTTTGTTTACAGCCTTGGTCATTCTTTCAGCCCATGTGGCAATGGGCACCGGGACCCCTCTGCCATCTAGAGTTCTTTATTGATCCAAGTAAGACTGGGTTAGATCAATGCTGTAAGTGGATTGTCGGGGGGTAGAGGCAGCATTTAAGGAGGGTGAAACTCAACACTTTGCCTGCCTGAAAGACAGATACACTGACCTTGACATGCTGCACTACTCACAGCTCATAGGACACAGGTCCACTAATACAGTATAGGAGACTAGTTATATAAACTAAGGCTCTGCAACCCCCCCCCCCCCCCCCCCCCGGAGGTTTCATAAAAAAAACTGTGATCTTAATTGAAGCCTTTAAGAATGGTTTAAGTCACAGTTCAAATTTACTGAGCATTCACATACATGTTAAACAATGTTTGTACTCTAATGCTTGGGAATTTAGAATGGGGTCTCATTAGGGGACCTGTTGGTGAAATATGTTTGTCCCAATTTTGCTTATGCTGAATATGGAAAACATAAATAAAGAACAAATTGTGTCATTATTAGTATTGTGAAGATGAGAGAATTATGATGTCGCAGAGTGTCATTGCAAACCCTTCCTGTGATTCATTTACAACAATGCACAACCTCGAGTGCCTTTTTGCTCTTATAAAATGGTTACAAACACATGATAATAAGGAAACAAGATTTGATTATTTTTTTTTATTATTATTAAGTACATTTATTGAAAACCAGTGACCATATTTATAGAATGCTGTTTAAAAAATAAAAAAAACATAAGAAAAATAATATGTTGTCTGTCATGCATTGATACGAATGCAAAGCAGTCAGACAAATGGCTCAGCCAATCAGATTTGAGGACAGGAACTTCCCATTTTATGCATAGCGGTTCTTTTCTGTGCACAACCTTGAGTGCCTTATTGCTTTGATAAAATGCTATAATAGAATTCAATTCAAAAAAATGAATGTATTTATAAACCAAATGTAATCTAGTCTGTCTTTTCTAGTCTTGTCTAGTCTTTTTAAAGTGAACATTGATTGCTAAGTAACAGAATACAATCAATGTTCACTTTAAGAAACAGACTAGGTTTTTAAGGAGCGGGACTACCGGTTTTATAACATTTATTTTAAAAGATTGAATGTTAATAATTGATTTAATATCATTAATAGCAAACATTCACAGCATTTACCAAAACCCCCTGTCCAGCATAACTAACAAATAAGAACTTAAATGTCAGGAGCCACTGAGCCACACCACTTGGGCATGTCTATGCCGATATTTCAGCAATTTCCTTGTCTAGCAGAGCAGGGCTGTATGGCAGAGATGTAATACCATGATGCGTTCATTTCAGCATTTTCACAATATATTTAACATTAAAAAATGTAATGCTGAAGTAAAATATATCCGTTTAAGTAAAAAACATATTTCTTTTTTTTTTTAACGCAGTGCTGCACTGAATCAACTTAATCACTACCCATTATCTGTAATTACACATGCACTTTTAATCCATTGAAATGTATTAATAGTGTATGATAAATGTCAATATATGACTCAACCCAAACACTAAAATTTTATTATGATACGTTTATTTATTTTGTGCCTTAGTTAAAACATGGAATTACTGTTTTTCTGTTTTTACAAACCGCTTGATTGCACATTAATATTAGTGTAAAGGTTTGAGCGTTTGAGCTTCAGCAAAGCCTTTATACCCCTTAGTCACTTTAGTCACTGACTGTTCATCATGTTATTGAAGAGATTCCAATGGTCTGTCTGCTTGATTGTCTTTATAAACAAAAGAAAAACATCTATGACCTTCATGGTGAAATATCTGCATAATCCAGTGTAATACTGTCTACACCTTGTGTCTTCTTACATAACAATGTCTGCAATATGACAAAATTATCACTGCACCACGTTACATTGATGTAAGACTGCTTATGCTCGGAAGTAATATAATCATATTTGGCATATGATTTTACAAATGTTTACCTCAAATATGTACTGCCCTAGACCTCTAACCTGACTTGTCGGATATGGTTCAGATGGGTAACCAAGAGAATGCAAAGTCAATATGATGTCTGATAACTGCTTAAATGTCTTTCAATTCAAATCAGCGGTCACAAGACACAGAAGCAATGCAGTAAACAATACCTGCCATAAATCAGGAGAACATGGGTTTGGAGAAAATAATGCAGTGATTAGGGGCTTTCATTTTACCTTTATATTCTGGGAGCTTTTGAGAATACCCGACCAACCAGTCATTTTATTTCTGGAAAGTTGGCTTTTAGTTGACTTTTGGGCCAACAAAACCGTAATTTTATTTTATTGTATTATTATTAATATTTTTATTTATTTTAATTTTTTTTTTGTTTTATTTAATGCAGCAATAGACTTGCAGAGGTGACAATGTGGCATTTTGGTTTGATCAGTGCTTAATAAGTGTATACAAGTCTTGGATTACCTTTCACTTAGAAATGTCTAAGCATTCCCTCTTAGACATATGAAAATCATTTTGCATTTTCTTAACAAAGATTTGGTTTATTTGTATGTTATATAAAGACTAAATTTATTCTACAGGTACAACAGTGATCACTGGGTCGATGCACTTTACATTTGTGTAAAGCATATTGAACGTTTAATTCTTTACATGTTCCTTTCTGGAAATTAACATTTACATCAAATTGAAAAGTTTGCATTTAAAGAACCAACTTTTGTTTTTCTTTCAAAGGCATTTTTTATTTTATTGAAAATAAAAATCTCCAGCCAATCAGGACCTAGGTTGTATCTCTGCTGCAGGCAGATTTCAAAGCTTCTATCTAATTACCCTGTTACCATTCATTCATTAACTTCCGCTTACTGCTTTATGAGGGTTGCAGGGGGGGTGGGGGTTCCACATGCCCATCCTTGGGAGAATGTTTCAAGCGATACACCTAAGACAGGGCGCCAAGCTATCATTGGGCACACGCTTATTCACACAGCCACACACACTTTACGGGGCAATTTAGAGCATTCAATTTATCTTGAATCTATGTTTTTGGACTGTGGAAGGAAACTGGAGAACCTGTGCTAACCACTAAGCCACCGTGCCGCCATGTGTTTGCAATGCAAAAAAATTGTAAATTATTTCTTGTCATAATAAAAATTAATTATTAAAGCATTTTAGAGCAAAATGGGCTGCTAAAGAACATGTAAACTCCACCAAGATAGGGATTTGAACCAGGAATCCCCAGCGCTGAGAGGCGAATGTACTAACCACTAAGCCACCGTGCGGCCCCTGCCGAATATAGTCAGGAGTCAAACAAAATTGGTCCTACAGCAGAAACTATCCCAAAGCACATTCATATGTATGAAAGAATGGTTAAGTTTTCTATTACAAAAACCTAGCATTTTATTATCCAGTATTTAGCATGTTCGCCTCTCAGCGCTGGGGTTTGTTTGAATCCCAATCTGGGTGGAATTCCCATGTCCGTGTGAATTCTCTTACGGTCCAAAAAAATTGTAAATTGTAAACTGTAAATTGGCTGCTCTAAATTGTCTGTATTTAGTGTGTGTGTCTGGGCCCGAAACTTTCTCTCTTGGATGGACATGGAAATCAAACAAAAGCTAAACTTTTAATATTAATGTAAATATTTATTTCCAGGAAGGAACATATAAGTGGATTAAACAATAATAAAAGCTTAATACTAATAAGCTGTATAGAAATGTGGATAGTGTATGAAGCCAGTGATCGTTGTTAGCTCTAGAATATAATTTTAGTCGTTATATAACCATAAAAATGAACCAAACCCTTAATAAAGGATTAAGCAGAAGATGATGGATGGATGTTTACACTTGTGCAAATTTGGTATATATAGTAGCATAACGCAGCAGCCTCATCTCCTGCTTTTACTCCTCTGTTTCTTTAACAGGACTCTAGAGTTCTGTCCTACATGGGACACTTATTGTATTTCTATTAAGCCTTTGGCCAAGTATTCCTTTAATATTGAGCTTGTGTGTGTGTCTGTGTGTGTGTGTGGCTGCTGCAACGAGAGCCTGATGCATCAGTAGAGGGAGAGAGAGAAAGGAATCGAGAGAGGGAGAGGGTGGGACAGAAAATAAGTGAGGAAGACCAGTTGTGGGGGAGAGCGAAGGGAAGTGCTCACAGTTTTGCTGAGAAGAACAGAGGAGTGAGGTTACAGCAATTGATTGGAAAACTGCGGTAAATTTTCCTTTGCCGGCAAGCCAAAAAAAAAAGTACGAGCAAGCCCAATGGACCCGAGGGTAGGATAGCACTCAGGACAGAGACGGTGGGTCTATTCAATAGTGACTGTTTTGAAGGTGAGTGAGACGTAGCTCAAATTAGAGACTGGGGGAGTTCAGGCATGCTAAAGTGAACAGGAAAAAAGGCAAATGCACGGTGATGAAGCTGCTCATAAGGGCTTTTTGAAACACTAGTGGAATAATGGACAACTAAGCACTACAGCCCTTCAAATGAGGGCGATATTTGGATGAAGATGACCTGGTCCAGGGATTGAGCAGGTGATGGGCAACAGCTGCGATAGAGGTACTTGTTCTCTTTCTCTCTCTCTCTCTCTCAGTTCAGATCTCACAATCACTCCCAAGTTTTGTTATGTGCTGCAGAAGTTGTTCTATAAATTTAAACAGCACATATGACCTTTCCTGGTTGGGTCGGACTATTTTTAGTGTATTTCTGCTTTAATGTCAGGTAATGCTTAGGGGAAATGTATGCAAACACATGTTTGTGTTTTATCTTTTTCTACTTATATTAAGTAAGTGTAACTTATACAGCACGCTTTTGCCAAAGCTCTGTTCGCTCTGGGGTTTTTTTGGCCTAAAGTAACATTTCAATAGTGCTGACTGCTGCATACCACTGTCTCTTTTCTCATCAATCTGAATTTAAATGGAAGCCAGGTGTTTCCTTAAGAGAGAGACAGCAGGTTGTAGGAGCCATGACAAAAGTATCCTCATACTAAAGGTTCTTTACATTGGCCCTGTTATTTACTAAATAGTAAGGAAACCGTGGTCTTACGTCCACAAGTTTATTTCATGGTCAAGTGTGACGGTTTGTACTGTTTTTCAACTTCTAACTGCTAATTAATCATGGGGCTAGCAGGCAGATGCTGGACAGAGACCGACTCCTCCACTTGGCTTGGATTTGCGAGACATATGGGCTGTGTCCTGGTCAAGTTGTACAGACATGCTTTACATCTGCGTATTTGAGAGCTGTAAAGGAAAAAACAATTCACTAAGCTGTGTATAAATCACTTTTTCTATGAAGAACTTTTTGGCTGAGCTACACTATGCTGCCTGAGCTATAATTTTTAAGACCACTTGGTCATAGAGGCCAAATCTCTAACCATCCTTTTGGCTGGAGGCATCAGGCCAGAACCAGCTGCTTCTCTGTTAGCATTCTGAGCACATGCAGTCCACTGCGGCTACTTGCTGTCAAGTGCACCCTCTCATGCAGCTGTGAAAAAGAATCTGTAGTAAATTTCACAAGACAACTTAGTCTATGGAAAGCGGAAATTACTTGACAATCATGAAGCTAAAATGTGGCCTGCCAGACATACTGACTGCCAGCTGAGTTTTTAGCTGTACTGGATGTAGTACTCCAGTGTGCTGTAGGGAAACCAGAAAAGATGTAGGTTATGTCCCTTCGTATCCTTGACACACATACTAGTGATTTTGGCTTCCGTGAAAAGATATTGCTGCTAATAACCTTTTAAGAGGATTTTAAAAGGCCAGTACTCATGATCTAGATGTCATGTAATGGTTGTGAGATTGCAAGCAGATTTTTATTGGCAGGCAGTTAAGTGCACTGCACAACAAAAATAATACTCACATCCCTACATTTTTTTTTTTTACTGTACATTGCACAACTCAAAAGAATACTTAGTGTAGACACAGATGAACATACTTATAAAATGTGTAAAATCTGGCTGAGCCGTTTGTCCAGCTGAGACATTATTGACAATAATGCTCCACATCCGTACAATACATTATTTTCTCAGTGTGTTTTTATGAACTGATGTGTGTAGTTTGGCTAGTGATGGCAGTATTTGATGGTTGGAGAAACCGGAAACCTGTTTCTCTGTGATCTGCATTCATTTGAAGAATGTTTTATATTCTTTTTTCTTCAAAATAGCCATCCTTTGCTCTGATTACTGCTTTGCACACTGTTGGCATTCTAATTAATTATACTAATTAACCCTTAAAGGGACACCTGAAAACCATTTCAGGTGACTACCTCTTGAAGCTTATTGAGAGAAAGCAAAAAATATGCAAAGCAGTAATCAGAGCAAAGGGTGGCTATTTTGAAGAAACTAGAATATAAAACATGTTTTCAGTTATTTAACTTTTTTTCAAGTACATAACTCCACGTGTTCATAGTTTTGAATACTTTTTGAAATAGTCATGGGGAAACAACATGCATTGAATAAGGTGTCCCCAAACTTTTGGCCTGTACTATAATTCGGGGAACACCAGAATATTACCAATTTTGCTTTCAATAAACAGTTTTATGAATTAAACTGTGTTTTTTTTAATTCTAGTGTGTTTGAAACAGTTTTATAAAGGCAATAGGGCACATGAGGTTGTGCTTTATTGTAAATAAATTACAGAGTAACTGTACTCTGCTTTGCGTTGTGCGTAATAACACCTCTTTTTCGTGTTTTTTTTACAGTAATGCACTTTCTCTTATGCCTTATATGCTTTAATATGTTTTTCTTAACCCAGAGACGATACAGTAAATAAATGTGAAAGTCTCCAATAGCACATCCATATTCTTCAAAATATACCCTGTGTGACATTTTAAACTGTACCTTAGTTTATTAGAGTACTTTTTATATACGATGCAGCATTTGGATTTACAAATTTAACCAATTTTTAAAGAAAATTAAGTTTTAGGTACAAAATTTGAGTATTTTTTATACAAAGGGAAAAGGCCACAATTATAAAATGTAAAGATTATTACCCATTATTACAGCATTAAACATTCATGAAGGAGTATTTTAAATGTATAATTGTGTTGCAGATGGGAGTTTTTTCATAACCACTTAATAAGCATGCTATTTCTAAGCATGAGTAATAAGTTGTCAAGAGGTTCTCACTATGATATAGAGAACTGCATTGCTTTAAAAGGAGGAATAATCCCATGTTACAGCACACTCTTTTCAGACTTGGTGTAATAGCAATGGTTAACAATTATGTGGTGGCCATGGTCATTTCTAACTATAAGCACTGCTTTGGTAGCCAAATTTAAACTGTCTGAAGATGCTACTGAACTCTGACAGATGCAACAACAGACATTGTGCGTACTTAATAGATGGATTTATCACCAAGTTCACCTCCTGCAAATAACAGTGCAAGAAACTGTAGGGTATTAATTTTTTAATCTGAATATTGTGGAATCAAATCCCAGGTCCACTGAAGTTACCAATGTGGGTCCTTGAGCTAGGGCCCTTAACACTCATTATGAAACGTGTTGTCTCGGTCCTTAAATCGGATTGGCTGAGCCGCTTGTCCAGCCGTGACATTCACAATAACCCACACCTCTGACCGCTGCACATTAATATAAATGTGCAATTATAAAATATATTGTTTTTCATGAACTGCTTTTTGTATTTTGGCCAATAGACGGCAGTATTTAGAAATCTTTTACTTGTGGTCAGGGTTCATTTTAAAAAACGTATTGGATTACATCGCAGCGGGCGAGTTTATTAGCGATTTTGCTATGTGAACACATTTTTTAATTAATCATTGATTTTTTATCATAGTGTGTAAGTAACTGTTTTAAAAGCAATAAGGCACTCAAGGTTGTGCATTATTGTAGATAAACCACAGAAAGAGGTTTAACGGCACTCATTGCTTTGGACAAACGTCTGCTAAATGGCCAAATGTAAATATAAAAATTAGGGGTTGGGGGTAAGGGGTAAACTCATGGGAAGTGTTTATCGTGAAATTTGCATTTAAACATCAACTCTGCTGGCATTGTGTCACTCGCCGAAGGTCTTGCTCCTGTGATCTATAGGTTTCTTTCTACCCGCAGCATGTGATGTCACAGCTTATAAGGCTGCACACATCATCAGGCAAAACCGTTAATCAATGCATCGGCTCCGCCTCTCCTTCCCAGCACCATTGCGGAACGTCTGCTTCTGTGCACGTAGCTCCAATCTAGTCCGCCCACGAGCTCCTGACATCACGTTTCCATTCTAGTCAGCGTAGACTCTTTCGTCCTGCCGCACCGTTGTCCAGGCAAGAGCGGCAGGTCCCCACTAGTCTAGAGGCAGATGCTTACACTCCTTGTCATTTTCAGTCGCAATGATGGTAGCACTCCAGCGTCTTCCTGTCCATTCATGGCCACTGAAAACATTGCTTGCCCCGACCATTATGCTCTTCTCTCCGGTGAAGTCAAAAGCCTGGGCCACTGTAGAACATGCCAATATGCAGTTTACAGATGACATTCTTTGCCATGTGCACCCTTATTCATCTTTGGTTTCGGTGCCAACATATTACGAGGGGTGAGCATGAATGACTACCAGAACCAGGATTTCTCTTAACAGGAACGGGCCTTATGAACAAACTGTATTTAAAATCACATTTCATGATGCTGCTCGCCAAAACTCCCCCTCCTGTGGTCCATAGACTTCTTTCCCTGCACAGCATGGGATGTCACAGCTTATAAGTTTGCTTATATATCAGTCGAAACAGCATCAGGTGCGCTAATCAAGCTCCCTGATTAACAACACAGTGGTACCCTCGCATAGATTTTTGTCAGATTTAAAAACATTTTACGTTTCACTTACGTTTACATAGTAACATAATTGTAAGGCCTAGTCCACATGTAGCCGGGTATTTATTAAAATAGATATCTTCCCCACATTGTTTTTAAAAATACTATTATACACGTGAACGTTTTAAAAAAACCTTTTATTCACATAAACCCGCACACATACGCCATTGCGTGTTGTCGTAAACTCTCCAAGCGCATAGATGTCAGTGTAACCTAAAGCTAAGTCAGCCAATCAGAATCCCTCAAAACAAACATGATTTTCTGTTGTTGCTTCCGTAACATGGAAACATTGCGACAGGAGGTAAAACATCCAAACTCCAAATTCTCTTTCTTCTGTGCCTCTCAATGCACTGTAACAATTGGGTTTGTAAAAATAAACAAGCAAAGATTGTCTGAATTAATGTAAGAAGCGGCACATCTCTGGTGATATGCATTTTCATCAAATGCAAAATCAATAACAGTCGCATGTGTGACGTCAGTGTTGCATTATTGGTCGCACAGTGACATTTAAGGTAGCAAAACGCCATTTTTACAAGTACACACGCATTTACAAAAATTAAGTTTTCCAAAATCTTTACTTTGTCCGGAGTTTTCATTAACAATCGTTTTTGGTGATGTAAAAAAAACTGCGTTTTCTTGTGGAAAGAAGCCCCAAATACGTGTGTGCTAGGCATGAGAAAGCTGTAAATTGTTTGTGGTCTATTTTATTTATGAAATAACGTCTTTTTGTTAGAAATTTTTAATATTTGGCTGTTGTGCGGTGCCATTCCTCATTTCCTTGTTATTTTAGGTTATGTTTGGTGAAACATTAATGCCTGATCAGATAACCGTCACCTTGGGAAAGTCATATTTTTGTCCTGAGCGAAAAAAGAAAACCACTGGCCTCATTTAATTCTAAGCTTGGATTTGCCATTTGTAATGTGATCGGCAGCATTTTAAACTTCATAAAGCCAGCTATAAAGCAGACAAAATGCAGCTTTACCAGCTATGGCGCTTATCTGTGTCAGTACAATTTAAATGCTTTATCTCCCCCAAACCACTAAAACAAATAAGTCAAAGCAACTATTATAGTCTAGGTTGCAAATGCAGTTTTCTCAACATCCTATATATTGCTTATTTTCAGCAACTAGCTGTTTGTCTAGTTGTGGTAATATTGCCAATAACTGAATTCTGTAATTTGGCCATTAGATGGAAGTGTTTCATTGTTAGAAAAACTGTAAACCTGTTACTCAGCGATCAGCTTCATAACTAAACTACATTGCATCGTGGAAGACCATTTTATTATAAATTTTGTGTTCAATAAGTGTGTTTTTATATAGTGTGTTTGTAAGCATTTTATTAAAGCAATAAGGCACCCTTGAGTTGTACATTATTGTGAATAAATCACAGGTAATCATCTGTACTGTACTGCTTCGCATCATGCCTAAACACGCCTCTTTTCTGTGCTTTATGCACAATAAACTGCGCCCACTCGTGCCTTATTGCTTTATTAAAAAACTTGAACTTAAATATGATTAGTGAATATTTTTTTTATAAATTTTTTCATACAGGGTGCAAATGTAGACATGCTTGACTAGATTTCAATGTTTGAAACGTGGTGTAATAGATTTGACATGACCCCAGTTTATTGCAGTGGAAACACACAAACCCCATGACAAAAGGTAGTTAGATAGGGAACTGAACTACATGCTTTAGCCCGATCCAACTTGCTCTTTTCTAAAACAATGCTACTGCTGATTTTGGCTAAGCAAACCTTTCAGGCCTAACTAAGATTTCCTATATGAAGGTTCATCCAATTATTGTTTTAAGTTCTGTGCAAATTCTGGAGAAATAAGGTTTATGATTATAAAAGATGCTACCGAGCCGTGAAACTAAACTTAATAGCTCTGTTTTATGGTGTTAGCATTCATTCAATTAACATTTCACAACACAACTGTAAAAGGTTGACAGACCTGCAGTGCCATTTTGAGACTTAACCTGTTGAAAGCTCTAACCTATCAAATGTCATATTTAATTAAGTGGCTGTTGAACTATTTAAGGAATTGCATATCTTTCTGTCTCTCCTCTAGTCTAATGGCGTTAGTTTTTTGTTCTCTCTACAGAAGTATCCGCAGATCGCTCCCCCAGGCGGAGGAGCATCTCCGGTCTCAGTGGCTCGGAGAAGAACCTTTCAGTGGATGGGCCCAACTCATCACCTTTTAAAGTGCCGGTGAGAACCTGTTTAAATTTCACATATGTCAAGATGAAGTCTACAATTACCTCACACTATGCTAGACTTCTGGCTAACACGTTACATAAATCCGGTATTCATAGTACATTATTAACACATTTATGAAGCTTCATAACATATTCATAATGCTTTATAAAATTTGTCATGTTCATGATCAGTCATGAAGTATTATAACACAATTACTTAAAGCTTTATTACACAATCTGACATACTTCATTATGATATAAATTATAGGGTGTGGTAGATCAGTGTTAAGTGTGTTCGACAGTCAAACTAATGGTTGTGAGTTCAAATCCCAGGTCCACTGAAGTTACCAATGTGGGTCCTTGACCAAGACTCTTAACCCTCATTGCTCTAGGGCTGCTGTATCCAATCTGTGCTCTGACCCCAACCATCAAGTTGGGATAGTTGTAGGTTGCTTTGGGTTAAAGTGTCTACTAAATGAGCAAAGTGTATTGTGAATGTACTTGAAATTTTTTTGATTTTTAAGGACATTTTTATTTTAAACAAAATGATTTGATTTTACATAAAGTCTGTAAGGAGCATTTATAGTCATTTATTAGACATTATGTGTATTAAAATGAATATAGCCTCCTTCATAGAGGTAATGAAAGGCGATACTTTGTTTTATGCCTGTAAAGAGAGCTTATACGTTTTCATCAACTGTTATAAGCACTTATAAAGTCATTTTTAGGGAAGGATTTAGTTTAACACTAACTTTATAAAACCTTATAATACAAATGAATGAACAGTTAAACTATATCGTTTATAATGCCACTTTGTGTTATAAAGAATGATGCCATAAGGCTTTAACACTTGAGGTGGTTATATACATCTAAGTGCATTAGCAAAGGCGTATAATAAGTGTTATGAAGCCTTATGAATTTTTTATAAAGCTTTATGTATGTTACCGACTTGTGTTTACAGTGCATATGCAATAATTTTTTTTTTTTTATTAATGTTTACACCCTAGTTCATGAATAATTAATGGGGTTATAGTGTATTCATGTGCTTTTTAAGACACATTAAATGATCAAAGTGTGTGGTCACAACTTTTCTTTTCTCAGTGAATTCCACGCTTTACGTTTTGTTATCTAGTTATTTGACCTCTGTGACTCAGTCTAGAGAAAGTTGTTTTTATTATCATTTCAAACATGTACATACATTTGTGTGCAGTTCACAACACAATGAAACAATGTTACTCAGGACCACTGAGTAGAAAAAATAGCATGCTTGTATGAATGCAAAGATGAAAAAACCTTGATATTTGAACCACAAAGCACTGTTTACTTCCATTCATAATTATTTAGTGTTGGAATCATTTATATGAGCCAAAGGTTAAATATTAGCATTTCTTCAGAATGTACTACATGTTCAGATTCAAATGTATTTAAATGGATATTCTTACAGAACATTGACATAAATATTCCACTTTATAGTATTATTATAGTGTTCTGGCAGCAAAGCAATGCATTAAATTATGCAATCAACAGTCATGTAAAATCATTGCTGGCTTTTAAGTATTTATGGAACAGCTAAGTGAACAAATCAATGACTAAGACAAAGTAGTCAACATTTTGGAGAGAAGCCTTCAAATGTTGTCTTATCAAACCAACTAAAGTTTCTGATGATTCAATAATATATTAAGTGCAGTCTTACAAGCAGCCTTCTCTTTGCCTGTGAAAACCATTTATTGCAAAGCGATGTGCTTGTTTTTTTTTTTTTGTTTTTTTTTTTAAGATAACCATGGTTAATAGAAAAAGACAATGATGTCAAGCACCATCACCACATTAATGCAACCACAACTTCACAACATTAATGCAACTTCCTTTTCAATCATCATTACAAATTGAAATCAGCTGCTTTGTACAACACTTTTTTTTCCCCTCCAAGCTTACCAAAAGTCACTGAAAAGCAAGAGTGGGCCACAACTCCACTAGGATGATGTCAGTGACTGTCATACTTAACATCTCATTTCATTATCTTTCGCTTCATAATCCTCATAATCCTCTACTGGGGTCACGGCGGGTTTCCCATGTCTATCTAGGGGAATGTTTCAGGTGCTGGGCAGAAACAATCTGGGCAGGGCAAGAATCCATTAGCGAGCAATTTAGATTTGAACCCATGTTTTTGGGAGCAAACCGGAGAACCCAGAGAAAGCCCACATGAACACGTGGGAAAATGTTTTAACTCATATCGGTATTAAAACCAGCATACCCAGCCCTGAGAGGTAGACATGCTAACCATCTCCCATACTGCACAAAGTTACTTAAAATTGCCACTGTGGGTGGTTTTGCAAGTTGGTAATTCATAAGGTTTAGTAATTCTTGGTAAATATGTAATAATCTTGTGCAGGCGTGCCCAATACATAAAGTGATAAAGTAATCTATTTTGTCTACTGTGCTTTAGGCACACAAACACAAAGGAATATGTTCTCCACATTTATCCCACCTGTGCAGTAAAACACACATATACACACACTAGTGAAGTGAGCACACATGCCCGGAGTGGTGAACAGCCTTGTATATGGTGCCCGGGGAGCAGCTGGGATTCTTCAGCCATGGTGGGACCAGGAATCAAGCTTAGACCTTCAGGTCACAAGGTTGGTTCCTTAACCACAAGCCTACATTTACATTTAGTTACTTAGCATAAGCTTTTATCTAAAGCAACTTTTAAGTATCCAAGATCAGAACACAGGGTTGATACATCACCCATGAGCAATTAAGGTTAAGGATCTTGCTCAAGGACCCACATTGGTAACTTCAGTGGACCTGGGATTTGAACCACCAACCTTCTGATTGATAGTCCATCACCCTAACCACTTAGCCTACGACTGCCTCTTGCAATCTACCAGTCGATCACTCAGTGCATGTTGATGGATCGCTGTGGAACACTCCACATAGAGAATTTAAGGATTCTCTGTTATCTGCACTTATCAATGCTTTTATTACAGCACTGTATCAGATGTACATAAACACGCATGTTAATCATTCACCATCCACAAACCCCCTGCCACATTTGTGTCTCATTTAAATGTATGTTAAATTCAAATTGCTTATACTGGTATACAGGTCTGTGTACAAGTCTGCTTTAATGACCGTACTTTGTAACCATAACCATAGTTTCTGATGCATTCTAGAAAATATTTGTGCTTCTCCATTTTAATGGAGAATGGAATTTTGACCCAAAAGCAAACTCAGGGGGAAGAAGTTGAAGGAATTAAAATCCAAACATCCAAGTATCCAAACATAAGAAAATGTGCCACATATTTGACAGCATTTTTTGGATTAATCTACTTATGTGAATTAACCTTTTCCACACATGAAAATGATTAAGCCAAGATATTGGTCCACCCTCGCTAATGAACATTTTAAGTTTTGGCATCAGCACCCACTTTTCAGACTCCTCACACCTAGCTGTCATAATTTAGTGCAAATTATCAGAATAATAGTGGGTTTTTTTTGTCAGTGAATTGCCTTTCCAATAACCTTAACATGATGTGTATAAAAAGGTTTAAACATTAAATTTATATTAAAAAAAAAGTGAATCCTGATAGATTACGATGACCTGTCCACTGGAAAATGTAGATCTCAGGCCAGAAAAATGTAGGCACGCCTGAACTAGTGTAGTGCGTCATTGGTAAATGTTGACTATTGAAAAAATCAATCAACATACCAGCAACAAGATACAGAGAGAATGTTTGCTCACAATGCCTACAGTACACAATTCTTGAAAACAGCATTTTATTCTAAAAAATCTACCAGCAACATTATTCATGTGATGAAATCGGGCTTGAGAAGCCAATTAACTGTGATTATATTATATGCTTTATCAGCCTGCAGATGATTTACCAAAATTATTATTATTATTATTATTAAGGTTACTTCATTAATCGCTATAGACCATAGAAGACAAACAGATGCATCTAGCACAAATACCCTAATTAACAAACACGGAGTGAAAGAAATGCATTAGCTTAAAGAATGATTGTCGCGGGGTTTAAACGATGAGGACTGGAGACAGGAGTTTTACCCACGGAACTGGCTTTTATTAAGCAACCCAACACGACTACCCATCGAATCCTGAACATTCACAGTCCCGGCAGCCGTGCTGGGTCCTCCACGTCACCAGCTCCGTGGTCGGTCTCTCTCCTCGCAGCTTGTCTCTCGGCAGCTTATAT
>JAOUQT010300214.1:0-12928 GCA_025769995.1 Xyliphius kryptos | reverse complement strand
AACCAATCCATTCAGCTCTAGCGCTACAAATCACTGCACAGTTCAGAACATGTAAATACAATCATGATTTAAAGTGGTTCATCTGAGAGACGCATCAGTGAGACGATTTGAGATTAAAGGCATTCTGTCCACAATGAAAACGACAAAAATATTTATTTTAAACAGAATTAACTGTAGAAGATCTAATGCTAGTGCGGAGAAGAGTTAAGTTAGAAAGGTCATGTCCATGTTCCTGGTTTTAACACTGCTCAGGGTCTCAGAACTGGACATGTGTTCCAACAACAGTTAAACTATTATATTTAGTGATTTTACATTATATACAAAGCCAACAAGGAACAAGACTTCTGGAATAAACTGGTACCTCTCAGATGAGGAAGCCCCGTCTTAGCATGTTCTATATATATTTATATTACACTTTTTTGTCATAGAAACTGTTCAGCTAGACAGAAACTAGGAATTTACATTTCTTTCATGAAATAATGTACATGCTTAAGAGGTGACATGTTTGGTCTGTGATGAAACTGGAAACATGAGACTCAGTTACTTAAATTTGGGATCAAACTGCCTGTGTTCAAAACTGCCGCTAGAGTCCTAACCGTCAATGTCCCAGCTGAAGAGATGATGCTTAACCAGCATGTCCTGAACACCCTCTTTCAGAGGCCTTTGCTCCTTCTCCTACAAAAAAGAGAAAAAAATGTCAGATCAGTGTTTAAGTACTAATATAACATGATGCCCCGAGCCAGAGCGCTAGACATGTGCCAGTATTACCATTAAAAGTTCATGCTGATCTGCACTGTAGGACTGACATAACATCATAAAACGGGTAGTTCCAGTCCCTAAATCTGAGTCGCTGAACTGGTTGTCCAGCCATGACATTACTGACAATAATGTATACCTCTGACTGCTTCACAGTCATATTAAATTTACAATATATTATTTTCCCAACGTTTTTTATAAATGGGTTCTGTAATTTGGCCACTAGAAGACAGTATTTGATTGTTGGAGAAACCAGACACTTGTTACTCAGTTATCAGCATTAATTTTAAAAACTGGACTAGATCATTTCCTGGAAGATTAGTTTATTAACGATTTTGGTTTCAATAAACACATTCATGAATCAAACCATTTTATAACAGAAAAGGTTCTGCATAATTGTAAATAAATGCACGGGAAAAACGTGTAATGGCACTTTGCTACGCGTCAGGCCCAACAACAACTCTTTCCTGTGATTTATTTACAATAATGCAGACCCTTTCCCACAATGCACTGCAGACAAAAGGCTAACATGGAAGTTGAATGACTGCAGAAAAGTAATAAATTGACAACTGATGCAACATTATAAAAGGTAAAAGTGAAATGTGTAGTTCAGTGTCTTTTTAACAACAACCTCCACAACTCCGCTCACTTCACTGGTTTTCACAACACAACTATAATGCTCTGGTATGCTAAATTCTTGTACAAACTCAGACCAGAGTAAAACCACTTTTAATATTTGGTGGTGATATAAACTTATAGCTTACACATTAAATAAATATTTAATCTTTATAAAGCTCCCTTTATAATTATTGGCACCCCTGGTTAGGAAGTGTTCTTTAGCTTCATATATACACTGCTCAAAAAATATTGGGAACACTTAAACACCAAGTAACTCTAGGTCAACTGCACTTCTCTGAAATCGATCTGTCCAGTTAAAAAGCAACACTGAATCAGTTTCACTTGCTGTTGTGCAAATGGAACAGATAACAGGTAGAAATTAGAGGCACTTAGCAAGGCACTTAACTTCTGCAGGTGGTGATCACACACCTTTTTTCTGTTCTCATCCTTTCTGGCTGATGTTTTGGTTACTTTTGCATTTGGTCAGTTCTCTCACCATAGAGGTAGCATGAGGCGGTGTCTACAACCCACACAATTTGTCTGGTTTAACTTACCTTATTTTAGTGTTTATTTTTTTGAGCAGTGTACAAGAGTAGTTTAACATTTTAGTTTTAGCTGTTTTTTTTTTTCTCAGAAAAATAGATCCAAAATAGTGGCAGTTTGGTGACAATATGGTTTTTACATGCACTATTTTCATCAACCTCTACAGACGGACACCCTCACTGCATTAAAAAGGATAAACTGGCCTTCTGTCCACTGCTAAAAAAATACCAAACCTCAGGCTTACATAGAGGTTAGACTAACCTGATTTGCTTAGCTGTAGCCGGAACGTAACCATGGCCACCATCAGTTGAAGCTCACAAGCCAATAACACAGAACTTTCTCTTGTGAAATTAAGAGTCAGTCAGCACAAGACGAGAACTGACGTTAAAATGAGTGTTTTTAATTAACATGAGCTGTTTATCAAACCCAGTGAAGAATGTTGGTCTAATTATTTTAATATGTAAAAAAAAAAAAAAAAAAATGAAGCATCAAATGGATGTTTGCGCACGTTTACTTACATTTTAATACTAAATGAATGAAATGTGTCAGTACACAAGGCAATAAAGGGAACTTTCATTATTGTTTTAATTCTTTTTCATTCATTCATTATCTTCCGCTTAATCGTCTATGAGGGCTGCAGGGGGGTTCCCCATGTCCATCCAGGGGAGAATGTTTCGGGCGCTAGGCAGATACATCTAGGACAGGGTGTCGATCTAATCGCCGGACACACTAACACAGCCACACAAACTATATGGGGCAATTTAGAGCCTTCAATTTATCTTAAATGCATGTTTTTGGACTGTGGGAGGAAACCAGAAAGTAATCAAGCAAAACAGAAACCAGCCACTAGAGAACTTGAAAAGGGTAGTTCTAGTACTGGTCACAAGGCCGGATAAATGGCAAGGGTTGCATCAGGAAAGGCTATCAGTGAAAAACAATTGCAAAAAAAATTATGCGAGTTCATGACATTTATCCCATACCGGCTCGGTTTGAGACCCGGGCTAAAAACGGCTGCCACCATTACTGGTAGCAAACAGTACCGATGGAAATTAGACTACTGGTTTCCGAAGCTGACGAGGAGAGACACGTGTAAGGAGAAAAACTGAAAACAAGAGCGGCAAGAATATAGAACTAAGGGTAGAAATACTGAATGTGGGGACAGAGAGAGGTAGAGAGCCGGCGGATATGACGCAGAGAAGAAAGGTTGATATTTTGTGTGTGCAGGAGACCAATTGGAAGGGTAGCAAGGCTTGATGCATTGGTGGAGGATTTAAACTGTTCTACCATGGTGTGGATCAGAAGAGAAACTGAGTTGGGGTGATCCTGAAAAAGGAATATGCTAAGAATGTTGTTGAGGTGAAAAGAGTGTCAGATAGGGTGGTGTATCTGTGGTGCATTTCCACTGACAACATTCACCATTACATCTTCAAAGTGGGCTGAAGAGAGTTAGAAGAGACAGAGAGATTCTGGAGGGATTTAGCTGAAGTGGTTGAGGGCTTCCCCAGGGAGGAGAGAGTGGTGATTGGTGCAGATTTCAATGTTTGGGAGAAGGACAGGTGATAGTGGATTTAGCAAAGAAGATGGAAATGACTGTGGTTAACGCATATTTCGAAATTCAGGAGGAGCACAGGGTGACCTACATGATCGGGGCAGGAGTACACAGGTAGACCACATCCTGTATAGACAAGGTTGCAAGGTAGTAGCAGGAGAGAGTGTAGCTAGACAACATCGGATGGTGAAGTTCTGTAAACGTGCACAACATACCAACAGATATGTAATGTAAGTACAGGGTGTCTTTATTTAAACCTATCCCTGCATAGTAAATTTGAATGGTATTCCAGTGTCCTACAATAAATGAGGTACAACTGGTAATCTGCCTTATAAAGTGATCCATTTTGCCTGTTGTGCTTACATACAGAGGTATTTGTCCTCCACATTTAACCCATCAATGCACTAAAACACACACATACACACACTGGTGAACCAAACACATAAGCAGAGCAGTGGGCAGCCTTGTAGATTGCACACCCATGAAGCAACTGGCCTTGCCTAGGAAGCACTTAGTACTTGGCCATAGTACAGCCATAGTACTTGGTAGGACCCAGAATCCAATAGAGGACCTTCAGCTAGGCTGGTTTCTTAACCACAAGCCTACACCCACCCTGTTGTTTATTTATTGTTGTACATATATCTTTAATATAACATTAATAATGTAGGTCATTTAGAATTCCTTTCATAATACTAAACCTTTTAAACATGTGACCAGTTAATACAAAGGGTTAACTCCGTCACCTAATTTTACATAAAGGTCTCAACTAAGGAGGTGATGTTGCACCAAGACATTCACCACTTAAGATTTAAGAACAGGCGATTTCTGAAAAAGCAGAAAAATGTACCCTGATGGTCGCGAGGACCTTAAAAACTCACCTCTTTTTTGGCTGGCAATTCACAGTCTTGTGAAAGACTAAAGGAGAACTTTGAAAGAACCCTAAAACATAACACAAAAATCAGGCATACAGTTAATAAGTTAACAAAATTTCTATTAATAAAATCACTTAAATTCACACGGCTTTACCTGAGTTCACACTTGATTTGCACCCAGCCGGGACTCCGCAGAAATGACCAGGGCTGGTACCACTTCTCTACTGCATTCATACTGGAGCACAGCACCTCAAGCCAAAGGTGCAACACCTGTTCACTGAAATGCGTACACACAGTCAGCCAAAGCTTCTCTCACAACTGCACTAATGTACAATTGACAAGACATTTTGAACAAAATCAGAATGTAAAGCTCAGTCAACAAACTTACTTCAGTCCCACACAGATGAGTGAACGGAACTTGACATCCATTTGAGCATGTGCAGAGTCGTGACTTAAATTAACAGATTGTACAGCCTGAAAGACATGTAGTGAAACATTTAAAGCTTTAAAGAGAACAAGCATCAAATAAACAGCAGATAATGTGACTTACTCTGTATAAAAGTTCTTCAGGAGTGAGCACTTTCCCATCTTCATCTAACCTGCAAGAAATATGACAAACCCATTACACAGTCATGTACAACAGAAAAATTGCATATTTTAGTATTAAAACAAATTATACTGTTAATTTGGACAAAGACACAAATTTAAGTGTGGGTAAAATATAATATTACACCAGTTGTTTAGGGCAAAGTTGAGAATTTGTGATTATTTGCTAAATGAGGGTTGTTCCTACACTGAGCCTTGACCCTCACAGGTTTTAAAAACCCTTTGAGTTTATCTTGCCATTTTTGGAGTAGGCTTGCAGTTAAATAAAACTGTAAAGTTGTTTTGAGACAATGCCCAATTTTATAAACAAACTGAGCTTAAACTGGTTTTATCTGTTACAATTTAAGAACACCAAATAATACTAATAAAAATCAAAGCTTACTGTGGAAATTGGCAAACTACATTACATTATTTTGTCACAGAATGAGCTCAGGAAGAAAGTTAATCTCGATCTCTACATGAAGTCTGTGTGTGTTCCCTAGACAAATTCACACCGTTGCTTTTGTTGATTATCATGAATTTTGACATAATATTTGGGGATACTCTTACACATAAACTCTCTATATTCACCAAGAAGTGGAACAAGTTTTTTTTTGTGACCTTAAGCAAGTCTTCAAATGTCAATGCTTAATTTACAGTGTATCTGTTTTCATGGGTGTGTTTTTGGCATAAGGTGCCACTTTGTTTGCACTTTAAGGGCATGGTGCGTCCTGACTTTGGCAGATTGCTATTTCAATGATGCAGTGACCAATAATGCACGAATAACAGTTTGCAGCAACCATTTAAAAAGCCAGGTCAAGTGGTCATTGTAATACAAAGCCATTTATGTCACACAAAAACAAACACGATTAAAAAAAAAAAAAATACATGAAACAATATTAAATATATAAAACTGTCAATGAAATCATGTAATTATATTTTGAGGCCAAATCAGCATAAATATCAACTCCAACTTCAAATTACATTTTAGATAGATAGTACTCATATGCATATCCTACTCATATGCTTTTCCTGTAAGTGAAGAACTAATTATTCTCTTATGTCATAAAAAAGTTTTTACCTGTATGTTTTGCACAACACTAGTCGAGAGTAAACAGAGTTGAAGTCCCTTTCAACTTCTCTGCTGGCTGCCTAAAAAAAAAAAAAAAAAAAAAAAAAAAAACACAATTATATCCACATCTTTGAAGAAGTTTAAAATTTTAAGCTTCAGTACCTCTTCAATAAAAAGCCAAGGGTGACAGGGTCCCCCAAGAATAGAGGTTTTTTTTAGACCATGTTGAAAAATAGCTTTTAGAGCTGGACACAACGTTCCCCGCACCAAGTCAGTTACAGCCTCAGTCACAGAGTCATCTCCTGCTAATGAATACTAACACACAATTTTGTTTTTAAGCATTTTTATGCATACTACTATTTATTTCATGGAGACAGCTTTATCCACAATTTTTATTACCACTACTAATAGCTAACAACTACCCCACACCTGAACCCAGTGTTTCCCAAGCATTTTGAATAACGGCACATAATTCACATTCCAAATAATTACAAGGCACAGATTCTATTAAAAACGTATATATTTAAAAATTGTATATTTTAAAAAAGGCATAATTAAGAATGTTTATTAAAATATAATGCAAAGTCTTAAATTACTTACGATGTGAAATCTGGGCCTGTTTACTTAACACAAATCTGCTATTTTTGCAGGAACTTTAAACACAACTCCAACAGTTCTGTATCGCCCTCTTGTGGAATAGATAGAAAGTATTTGTTCTGCCTGCCCAATCTACCCTCATCACATCTTCACTTTATAATCTGATCTTCAGAATGTGCTTCTGTAAACATTTTACAAAATTCAATAAGCAAGACAGTGTGCAATGTTGAGCATGTTCACCCACCTCTTTACTGCGTTCATCCAAGATTTCAACAAACTTTGCAGGAAACCATCCTGCAGGGGTAAAAAATAAACAACCTGTTGTTTAGGAAAGTGGGTTTTAAGGAAGAAAAAAACCACAAACAAAACAAACCACAACAGCAGAAAATGTTAAACTTTCCATACCCCTTAGCCCGTTCAGCTCACCCACCCAACAGTGTTCATCCTTTTGCGAGACAATCTAAAACAGATTAAAGAAACAAGAATACACATGTTAAAATAAGAATCCATAGAATATGTTATACACAATTTTTAAAAACAATAAATGTGATCTTTGTGAAGTCAGATGGCATTAACACAGACCAAACAGACTTCCACGCAAATACAATACAATTTTTTGTGTAAATCAAGCTGGACAAACACTGGGTATATTTGGTGTGTATTTATGTAGTTATGTATTGTGTGAGTGCCTTACAACAGGTATCTACTTTTTCCAGTGGACAGGAAAATCATCATGACAGAGACTTCCACCTGTTTATGACGCTTTTTTGCTCCTTCTGTTTTTTTTGCAAACGTAGGAAAATGTGCCACTTGTTTAACAACATTTTTGGATCCACCACTTATGTAGTGAAAGACTTTGACTTAGATAAGTAGGTGGATCTGAAAAAGTGGAGTGTTAAACCACAATCTACCAACAGGTACTTTGGCATATTGGGCACGCCTATTGTTAACCATGAAGATGAAGGAGCAGAGCACTGAGCATAAGATCTATTAACACCAAACATAGATGCAGATAGAACCATGAGTGCATTATTGCTTTTATAAAACAAGTGTAAACAAAAAAACAAGCTTTTATTCATAAATGTGTTTAACAAACTGGTCTTCTGTGATGTAATCTAGTCTGTTTTTTTACAGTGTTACTTATCACTGAGCAACAGAATTCTGGTTTCTCTAACAATCAAAAACTGCCAAAACTGAAGCAGTCAAATTACAGAACACAATAAACAAATGGCTGCAATATGTGTGTGTCATGTGGATGACGTGGTATGTTTGTGAAAAACAACTTCTTACAGTAATGATGTCATTTTTCCGAAAGCCAAGTTCATCATCTTCATGTCGCTCAAAGTCAAGAAGGGCCTTTGCTCGCCGTCTGCGAGTTCGAGACACTGCCAAAAAGCTTTCATGGTCCCGCTGATGACTCTCCATTGAGTAGTCCGGTGTCAAATCCTAATGTAGAAATCAGAAATCAGACAATCATTTTTGATATTGGTACAGAAATGCTGCCCTCTAATATTAGATTACCATAAAACAGCATATATGGCATTTGTTTAAATAATAAGTGGGGTTAAATTAATTCACTACATTAATTAAAGAAATCAACAGTACATTTGGTTATGTTTTAATGTTACTGTTTTGTTGAAAGATAAAACCCTAATCAACGTCTAAGTGACAAAGTGTGATTAATGATTGAGTAGCTCTATGATTCAGTACCTCATTCTCACACAGCTAGGAAATGACTCAGACTGCAGTGGTCATTAAATGGTTAGTACTGAGTGTGACGCAACAGACCGTACACAGAGGCTCAATAATTCAGTTAGTGCATCACACTCAGAACACAAATTCATGTTACTCTTCTGCTTACTTTGAAAACTTTGAAAACCCCTGAAGAAATAAGGATTAAAGGCTTAGGTTTCAAACCATCAACCATCAGAAGATTAGTCCATCATCATATACACGGAGCTAAACCAACTTATTAAAAGTGCTAACTGCTAGATAGATGGTTTGGTGACTTTTTAATATTACATGATGACAAAAGTTTTGCTGTAGCATTTAATGCTTTTATCAATTCAAAAAATATAAATATGTTGCATGTATGTTGAATAAGTAAATCATGTTATATGTCCAAGTGACTGCTTGCAGTTTTAAATTCAGTTTTAAGTTTTAAAAAGGATTAATCAGCCAATTTTTAAACTTTATCCAACATGATCGGTCAGTCTCAAATATGTGATTGTTTTGCACTCGTGGGTCACACAATACACTATGTCACGCAATCATCATCAGTTTTTTGAGACGTCATTGTAAACTAATGTAATACATGATACAAAAGGGAACCTTTTTTCATTTAGGAGAAAAGCTAATCACCAGGTGCAAGAGATACAGTTACCATGTGAATACAAGTGAAAAGGGAGACCTTTAGGACTTGCAACCGATGGACCTTATTCTTAGAATTATGCAAATATGTACATTTATATAGGTCATAAACTATAAATTTGTACAATTAAAAACAATTACACAAATTTCGAATATGTATCTACTTAATATTTATCTACAGTGTTTCATTGTAAAGCAACAAAAACCATGACCACCGAACAAGGTACCGCACAGATTGTTTTAGTGCCAATTGGATTAAATTGTTTAATAAATGCAACTACTAACAGATGTTTCCTTTCAACAGAACATAATAAAATGCCTGAATCAGACTTCATACAGCACATATGTTAAAATATAAAACTTACTGTAAGAATGCAGCTTTTTACATTAAACACACATTAAATCAAACTGAGAAATTTATTCGGATTAGAGTGCTGCACTTCATAAATGAAACACAAATCCAGCACTGAGTAAATGTGTTGTGTCCTACCGTGGCACAGTGATGAGGGTCCAGGCAATGGAAGTGCTCAGATGTGCGAGAGATGGCCTCTCGCAGTGCAGCCACCAGTTCGGTCTGTTTAATGTTTTTGGCCTTGAGTGCCTCAGCCTCATCCTCACCGAACAACAGCGAACTCAGTGTGGACTTCCTGCGCATGCTCTGTCGTCGTACAACCTGCACATTCAGGCACAAGGTTAACTGTATACAGACTTCTCATAACACATGAGCAAAATTATGTGAACCGTCACTGTAGAAGCAAAGATGACATGGATTTGGAGTTTGGAAATGCAGAGAAAATTACTTTATTGAGGCTGGTGTTGAGTGAGTGGGAGTTGTTGGAGTTGAGCTGAGCTTGTTCAGCCAGGATGTATGCTAAGTGCTTATGCCTCTGAGCATCCAGTGTGTCCTGAGCAAGTGAGCCAGCCAGCCTTACAGCTTCACCAAGCACCACAGCCCCATCCTCCAGCTGACTAGGCAAGTCTGACAGCGTGTTAAAGATCGACGCTGAGTTCTCTGAAGACACCAGCTCATCCTCCTGTAAAGCAACATTAGAAGAAAAGTCAAGCAACTGGTAATGACCTGGGTTCTGTATGGACCCCACAGTCTAGAAACATACAAGTCAGGGGGAACTGGAAATGAAATCTTGCCCCAAGTTGTGCATTTGTTTGTGTGTCTGTCCTATGATTATTGATACAAGCACTTAAATTAGGGCTGTAAAGCGGAGCTTTCATGATGATTCGATTCGATTTGATTTCCTTCAAATCAACAGTTTGATCATTTTCGATACTTAAAAATTTCCCACGATATGAAAACTAAAATATACTCCAATACTCAATATTTTTTACATTAAATCAAAAAGAAAATAATTTGCCATTTATTAAATCAGAATAGTTTATTAAATACCAAGGCGGATAGTGCAGGAACAGTATTCACTATTCACACAATGTTTATCACACCATAGCAGTCCCAACACACTGTAAATAGAACATGTGCTCCATAAAACAAAGTCAAATCAAGTCCAATAAGATAAACTGTAATAAGTCTAATGATTACTGTGAAGGTTGAGTCAATTCACTATTAAATAAAGACAACAAAATAAAAACATTTGAATCTAGGAAATGTGTGTATTTATAGACACTGCTCAAAAAAATAAAATAAATGGAGAACTAAAACAACATCCTAGATCTCAATGAATAAAATATTTAAGTTGAAAATCTTTTAGTAGATGGAGAAGTGTGTTAAGAACAAAATAAAATAGAAATGATCAAAATGTAAATCATAATGATTATCCCATGGTGGTCTGGATTTGGAATCCTACTCAAAATCAAATGACAGGCTGATCCAACTTCAGTGGAAATTCCTCAAGACAAATTAAAATGAGGCTTAGATTGTGTGGCCTCCACGTGCCTGTATGACCCCCCTACAACGCCTGGACATGCTCCTGATAAGGATGCCCCCTCCATGTCTCCTGGTATAAGAGGATTGGTTTATTTGGAGTTACAATGTGTTGTTTAAGTGTTTCCCATTTTTTTTGAGCAGCATACATTTAAAAAATGTAAAAGTTTATATATAACAAATATATATAGAGAAATATATGAAATCTATCATACAGTTCCACACTGTTTGACTATTTTCATTGGAGTATAAATTACTGTGTCCTTACGGCCTGCAGCGTTGTTCTGATAAATAGTTTGTCCACTGTGCACTAATAAAATTGTGTTTTCGATGTTATGACATGTGAAAGGTTATGTTCCTGCCATTTTTTTAAACAAGAAGGGTTTTTGTGAACAGTGCTGATGTTTGGAAAAGCAGAACTCTTTTTATGGAAATCACATACAGCATTAGTTCGACATGAGATGCAACATTTTCATACTAAACAAAAAAACAACTTTTTTTACCTTCTTCCTCTTGTGAAGTATAAGGGAAGTTGGAATGAGGTGGCACCACCAACAGCTTTGAATGGGTATTACGTGTACTGTACGTCAGAGTGGAAGTTAAATAGACGAAAATAGGCAGATAATATAAACACATTAATCAATACTGTTGCGGATGTATTGATGCATCAAATCGATGGCTGTATAATCAATGAATCCAATCAAATAAATTAATAGCAAACCCTATAATCTTAATTAGGGGGCAACGTGTCAATATAATCAATGTAACCAATTATGAAAATACATTAATTTACATTGACTTGTGTCAACACATCGCATAAATAGCTGCGCCCACGGAAAGTGTGGATTTTAACCATAGACAAGTGGCAAGATATTTTAAGTGTAGGAGTAATTCACTCAAACACCTAAAGGAGGTGCTATATCCCCACACTAAACGACTTGCAGGATATTGGCTGCACACTTTCGCTGCTTTTCAATCAGCACCGCTGTGCTACACTACCGGTTTTCAAGAGCCTGGTCCTTACAGTCGGAATTTAAAAAAATATACTTTGGAGAATAATTTTTACAGTAATATTTATTGGTTAATTAATTGATAACAAAAAATAATCGTTAGTTACAACCCCATTTACTAATATGAATAAATAACTGATTCAATTAATAAATTCAATACAATTAATTAAAACTACACAAATTTGTTCGCTGTGTAAATAATTTAGTTGATTGGGCTGCCCAAAGCATTATTTCAAGTCTTACACTACATTTGGTTAGTTAGCAAACGCTTTCATTTAAAACGACAAGCATCACATATTACATACTGCAGCCCTAGGTAAAGGGCCTTGCTCAAGGACTCACATTGGTAACTTCAGTGGACCAACTAAAGATTAGATTGCTAGGCTAACACCCCAACCACTCTACTACAAGCCGAAGCATTTCCTAAATACTTGATGGGAGTTGTGTCCACCGTCTTGACTTTTTATATACCAGCAGGAGATTCAAAACAATTTAACCTGAATTATATCCAGTAAAACTAAATCCAGTTACCGCTCTCAGCTAATTTAATACAAGGTATGTGTAGAGATTTAACAGAGAACTCACTTTGATCTTCAGCATGCCCAGAGTCACCTGGAAAAGTACAATAGAGCCCTCATAGAAAAGCAGATCCCAAATCCTCAACAAAATCCTGATATCCACCACACTGGCGAAGGAGGTAAGAAACCAGTGCAAAGTGATCAGGGAAAGTTCTACAAAACAACACAAAGAAGAGGCATAAGTGTAAAGCAGCATTTACAATTTCACAAAACATATTAGTCAATATAAAAAACACTTGAAAATTAGTCCAAAAAACTAAAATGTGTATTAATAGTTTATAACATTTTGACTTCATGATGGAAACAAAACAACAAAAACAGATACAGAGGTGGAAATGAGTATTTGATCCCCCACTGATTTTAAAAATTGGAATAAAAAAAATAAAATGTCTCAATTTTATTCCAGCTACACTGGAGATCAAAATTAGAGAACAACACACAATTTCCTAAATGTCAAGGTCACTATGTAGTCCTATGTGAATGT
>JAOUQT010300198.1:0-16188 GCA_025769995.1 Xyliphius kryptos | reverse complement strand
TGTAGACACCACCTCATGCTACCTCTATGGTGAGAGAACTGACCAAATGCAAAAGTGACCAAAACATCAGCCAGAAACGACGAAAACAGAAAAAAGGTTTGTGGTGACCTGCAGAAGCACTCCTTTATAGGAGTTGTCTTGCTAAGTGGCTTTCTTTTCTATCTATCATCTGTTCCATTTGCACAACAGGAAGTGAAATTTATTTACAATCAGTGTTGCTTCCTAACTGGACAGGTTGATTTCACAGAAGTGTGATGACTTGGAGTAACATTATGTTGTTTGAGTGTTCCCTATGTTTTTTTGAGCAGTGTATATTGTTTTGTATAACTGCCAACAATTTTAGTTAAAAAATGTTCATGAACAACTGATGCATGACACTATGACTTTAGTCCAACAGGCTTCAGTATATTTTTATACCAGTGTCCTTTGTTTAATGTGCACACATTACTACAGCTAGAATAAACAAGTATCCGATGACACATCATCATAACACAACGTTCTCCAGTTTCTTGCCAGCTTTGGTTTTACTGTGCTTCCATTAAACACATCAGGGTAAATATCACATCACTGCGAAAGCCAAACACTATTAACAAATAGCCTCAACAAAATGATAATAGCTGCTCTTGCACGAAAGCGCTGTGGAATGGAGCTTGTTAAATCTAGATTAATCAAATCAGTTCATCAGCATGACTTGATAATGTGTCAAAGGTACAATTACAAATCCAGGATAAAAAAAAATAAATTATCTAATACTACAATCATGCTGTACTAAAATTAAAAAAATGGGGCACCAAAAAAAAAAAAAAAAAAAAAAAAAAAAACTATATATTGGAACATTTCCCCAGTTAATTTTTCAACGTTGTTCTCCTCATTCCTTCTATCACGTTTTAAACATTTAACATTATGCAAAAACGTCTTAATTTTTTAAGCAGCTTAGCTATTATCAAAGAAGCTTCATTATGTTTTACCTGTAAACCTTTTCTCAGAAACTGAAAAGTTTAAACAAAAAAATGTATGTTGGTAAACAAATATTTACTATAGATTTTTTGTTTGAAATAGTATAAACAATTTATAAAATACATTATGTTTCTTGTGGATGTAAATCATTCGAGCCTCCTGTATAGGTAGCACTACATTTAGTGCCTGATATGCGTTTTTAAAAAACTGCTAGAATTTTACAATTAAAATGACAGGTCCTCATCTGCAAAATGAGTTAAATGTAAAGCAAAATCAAAAAATAACCGAAAATGTATCAATTTGCATTGTCAACTGTTTACATTTTATCCAATTTGAAAATCTTGTTATCATCTTAAGAACAGATTGTTTATTACAATGTCAATAAATAATGCAATCACACCTCAGGTGTGAAATCTGAAATCAAACTTCAGTCTCCCTTTTGGTAGGCTGTGTGTAGAGTTGCTCCCAACCTGCAGGTGGCAGCTATGTGTAAATTAAATCAATTTAGATCTCAAGACCCAGAATTCCACAGTTCAATTGGCTTCCAAAACCAATAAAACATTTTCTTTATAGGAAGCCAAATTATGCAACAAGTTTAAAAGGAAAGTTATTTCTTAGATTATAAGAGATGACATTTTAAAATGTTAAAAGATGTTTGCAAGCCAATTGTAATTGAATTGTAAAATTATATTAATGTCTCCTTTTCACATACAGTTCTAAATATCATTGTGTACTTTTCTATAGATGTTCTATTAAATAATAAGGGGTAATTCTAAAATTAAAAAAAATTACTTCTTTTGAGATTTTAAACATACCTATAATCATAGAAAAATTGTTCTTCATTGTTTTTTTGTTTGTTTTTTTTTTTGGTATTTTCTGATACATTTTCTCTTCTTTCCATTTGTTGAGCATCACTTTGGAAGACAACCTTGCCATCCCTTAGTTTCTTTTTATCTCACGTGAATAATCTGTCTTTTTTACTTGTCCCAGTTCTGTATTTTATGATTTATTTAATGTGTTAGAGCCTCTTTTTTCTGTAGCTTTTACAATCTACAGTGCTACACTCCTTGGCAATATTACCGCAGCAGTAGGGAGTTTAACTGAGTTCAAGCAGCCCCAGTTCAAATCTATAAGGTTCTACTTTTGCTAGTAATCTCATTATATTCCACTTAATCCTCTACTAGGGATGCAGGAGGGCTTCCTATTCCCATTCAGGGGAGAACATTTTGGTGCTGGGCAGATACAACCAAAACATGATGGCAATCCATTGCTGGGCATACACACACCCACACACATTACATAGGGGCAAGATGATGACCTGACTCTACTGAATGACCAGGTTATTCCATCGACTGATTTTTTTTTTTTCTGATGACATGGGCACATTTCAAAACACCAATATCAGGATTCATGGGTCTCAAATTGTGAGTGTGGTTTAGGGAGATGGACAGCCTGACCTGAGAATTTTTAGAATGTGCTGGAGAAGACTCATCAAAACTAAATCTTGGAAAAATAAATAAATTCAACTTTGAAGAGAATAAAAATGTGTGACATTGCAGAAGTTTGTGGAAATGATGCCGCATCGAATGCATGTCGTAATTGAAGCTTAAGGCTGTCCAACAAAGTATTATAAAATATTATTTTAAATGCATAAAATACAAAATGTTTTATTCTATTATATGTCTTGAACATGGCATTATATTTTACTTAATTCTAATTTTATATTAGAATTATTTTAAATATTCTATATATTTTTTAAATCTGTTTTATAGTGCAGTACTGTCCCTTATCTGCTGTCAGCAAAGTGACTTTCCTAAGGGTGGAACTAAAAGAGGCTTATCTTATAGTACTGTGTATACAGTAACATTTTATTTGTCCATTTTACTATGTATAGTAATACTCATGACAACAACAAAAACATCTTTAAATCCCTAATTTTTAAACCTTTTTTTTTTTTTTTTTACAATTGTGTTGAACTTGCACTTGCACAAATACATAAAACAGCTTAAAGCATTAAAAGTCAAATAACACTGATTTTTCAATTTTACACTTTTGTTACAGTGCATGAGCATTTGTTCATTTCTTTAGACAACATATGATGTGTACCATAACCATTGAAAGCTTTTGAAACAAAAAGCATTCAAAAGCCTCACTAAAGCTTTAAAGTGTGATCTTTGGTGGAGGCCATAGCTGCTTTGGTTTTATTAATAATAGAGTGAAGCACTCGGCCTTGTGACACTGTAGCTCAAATTTTATTTACCACAGTATGTGTTCAGTCATGCCGCAAAGCAAAATATCAGGTAGTTCACACTATTCTTTCATCGTCATCGAAATGTAATCATGTCATCAGTGCAATTATGGTGCTAAATTGCAGAGCAGTAACATTTTTTGCACGATGAAGCATGCCATTATGTCTTCTTGCTTTGTTTTGTTGAACTTTTGCCTCAAAGTTGAATGATGCACACAGATCATTTAATGAAATATGTGCTATTTTGCATATATTTCTACTCCCAAATGCTCAGCTTCAAGTACTTCATAAACTAAAGAAATATTATTTACAGAGTGGCTGAAGAATCACAGGCTCTTTTATATAATGCATTTTGACTTTGGATTTATCTCACATTATTGCAGTTTTACGTGTGCGTGCATGTGTGTGTGTAAAACAATTGTCTCAATGATGACATGTCTAGTTTTGATAGAATCTGCAAAAAGAATGTGAAAGCTGCCAGACCTTGAGTGATGGATATCCTTTCATCTGTGTGTGTGTATGTGTGTGTGTGTGTGTGTGTGTGTGTGTGTGTGTGTGTGTGTGTGTGTTTGGAGGAGGGCCATACATATGTTTAAATAATATGAAGCTTTTTTCATCTGTCAGTTGTTCCCATAAGCGGCGCCCCAGCGGATCATTATTTTTTTTCTTGCCTTGTCCTAAGCATCTTTTTCCTTCGTCTCAACCACCTGCATGTCCTCCTCCTCCTCTGTATCCTTAAACCACTATTGTCCTTAAGAGGGGTCCCTATAAAAATGAGACATATATTGTCAGAAGATGAAGATGGAGAAGAGGAAGGCCAATAGTGGCCTTCCTCTTCTCCATCTTCATCTTCTGACAATATATGTCTCATACCTTCTCATTGGGGTTTTATAGGGACTTTTTTTGTGCACCCCTTGGGGGGGAAGGTACTGTCGGGGCCTTATGCTACCACAGGCATGGACTTGGTCATGATGTTTTGGTTTGGTTGTTTCTTTATTTCTAGTTCTTTAGGCTTGTTTCTGTTCTATGCCCTATTTTATTCCTTATGTTGAACTGTTGCGGTTTTGTTTTGTTAATTACTTCTGTTTCGGTAATGATCCTTTGATTCACACTTTTTCTATTTATAGAGCCTCAACGATGCTATTGGTCCTTGTTATGCTTTGGAACAATGCTATGGGTGGTTGTTACTTGTATTACTTGATTTATGTATATAAAACTCCCGTTTTCTGCTGTTGCCTGGTGTTTTGGTTTTCTCACACTTACCTTGGACCAGGGATTAGCGTGACAACAGAGGCCTTCTATCAGCCCTGATCTAAATCTTATTAAACACCTGTGGAAAATGCTGAAACATGCTGTTTGGAAAATTATGACATTTGGAGGAGAATGCTTATAAGAAGTGGGTCAAAATACTTATTTACATGCAGAAGTCTTATTGAGAGTTCCATAAATTGCTTCATTGCATTGCTTGCTTAAATAAAGTATTAAATTCAGCGTGCCATTATTATTATTATTATTATTATTATTATTATTATTATTATTATATTGTGTAGTCAGTTGTGGCACGAGAGAGTGATAGGGTGGAGCCTGTAAATTGGTGGCAGGGGCAGGAAGGCAGAATGGAAGTACCTGCCACCTTTTAATGTGATTAATTATCTCACACATTTGTGTGCAAGGAGAAGAGTGAAAGAAATTGTGCCAGAAATAGAAAGAGATACACAATCCTGCTCTTTGTGTTTGTGAGTGTGTGTTCAAAGCTGTAAAGACAATAAAAAAGGTAAAATGTTGGCAAAAAAAAATAGTTTTTTTTTTTTTTAAGGCTTCCTTCACAAATGTTTTGTACATATATTTCATGTATGAGTTCTGGTTTTAGTGTTAAAACCAGTTTGCTACAGTATGCTATGTTAATGACCATCAACTCTCCTATCCCAACACTTCTTTCAGTAAATGCATCAATTCTTTTAGAACATTGTTTCTATTACAAATGTTTTTATATTAACATACTTTATTTATTTCTATGTATTAAAACAACACTAAGAAAAAACAAAGAGTTACATACACCATCCGCGAAACAATCAGGGTTAGGGACATTGCTCAAAAATCCACCCTGGTAATCGCAGTGGCCCTGGGATTTAAACCCACAAACTTTAGTTTGATAGCCTAACACCCTAACCACTAAGCTACCACATCTTTACATATATAAAACACAGAATACATAAATATTTTTGTTATATAACATGACTAGTGACCACCTAATTCTGCCTCACAAAGCTGACACATCTCTCATTATAACAGCGTTGCGGCAATCATCATTTAAGCTCCATAGCAAATGAGTCCTATGAGAAGTCACTTATGGTCACAATGATAACAAGCGGCAGAGTTATTTTGCTATCACTATTAGGAAGCCTGCGACCGCTAGCGTACCGTCCTCGAGATCCTTGCATCGCAGGTCTTACAGAACCAGGGACACGGGGGATTAAGTAACAGACCAGGTAATTAGGATAATTATCTTCAGCTGCCGGTTCCCTATATAGGTGAGCTACGATATGCGTCGCCCCTATGCATCGTTGGGTCCTACTCATACACATAACAGTGACCACATAAAATAGTAGATAATAAATGTGTCACTGTCAGAACTAAAACTAAATTGACATTCATTCATAACAGGTAATCAGTTGAGCTTCTCACACGACTGATGCAGGTTTGGTGAGGCTGACAGGGTCTGATAATCACAACATGAAGCTGAAAAAGATTTATAAAAAACTTGATAATATGACAATAATATAGTTTAGAATAATTTAATATCATTTAAATGAAGTATGTGTGGGAATAAGCCAGTGCTCTTGTTGTTTGCTCAAACTTTGCACAAGCTTCTCCTTTGTTTAGAATAATTTCTCAACTGTAAGCAGTTCATTTCAGTTCAGTCTACTGAAAGCCACATTAGGCAGTTGTGACAATAAACAAAATGCCTGAATTTAATCTCCTTTAGTTAAATCTGGCACTATAGCTGTCCATCACTTCAGTGTAATCTCGCATTTCTGGTGCATAAAGGGAATGCTGTGATTGGTTCAAGCAACCTAATTAATACAATACTGCAAAGAAGAGTGTCAGATACTGGATTTGTTCTTTGCATGTCTATCTAGTAAAATAAACAATACAATTTTTGTGTTTAAGGATATTGTCATGCTGCACAACCCACATTTCCTAGAAATACAATTCTTGAACAGATGTCCGGATTTTTGTATCCAAAATGTGTTGGTATAATGTAAAACTAATTGTTTCTACAATGATGGCAAACTATTCTGGTCCAGATGCAGCAAAACCAACCTAAGCCATCAACACCATCTCTTTACAGATGTGATGAGGTTTTCATGCTGGAATGCAGTGTTTTTCTTCCTTTAAATATACATTTTTTAAACTCAAACCTACAAATATATTTTGTCCATTCAGCATTGTTACAATAACATTCTAGCTTGTCCATGTGATCTACAGTACAGCAAACTGCACAAGGACAGCAATGTTCTTTATGCGGCATTCTGCTTGCAGCCCTGCCAGACATATCATTTTTGTTTTAGAGTCTATTAATAGTGGACTCATGAGCATTTAATATTAGCCAATATGTGAGAACCTTTATTTGCTTAGAAGTTACCTAGGAATTTTTTTGTGACCCCAAAGCCTAATAGATGCCTTGCTCTTGGCTTGACCTTTGTTGGACATCCACTACTGAGAAGATTAATAATTATTGACTTGAATTCCTTCCATTTGTGCACAAGCTGTCTGGCAGCGAATGTTGGAATTCAGCCACTTTAGAGATGTTTTTCTTTTTCCAGTCTGATGAGAATCAACAACTCTTTTTATGAGGTCCTCAGATATCTCCTTTGTTTGTGTTATAATACACTTCCACAAACATTTGTTGTAAAGATTATACTTTGATAAATACCTGTTTTTTAAATACAACAGCACATGCTGTTTTACAGCATTCTTGAATGATAAATGACTCTGTGTGTTTGAGTAATAAACAAATGTGACCTGGCAAAGAGTTCAAAAAGTTTGCTAATTTTTATCATGATTGCCTTACAGAGATACAATTAAACATGTAAGCACTTCTATTAAGTTTATGCATTACCAAATCCACTGGTCCTAAAGCAGAATATCCTAGATGGATGATGTGAATAAATTCACACTGACTTACACCTAGAGCAATTTCACTTTGTCAATTTACTTATTGCCATTGACTGTAGGAGGAAACCAGAGCTCCCTCGATAAAAGTAAAATACAAAATTTCAACACAAAAACAACACTGAAACTGAACCAAGCCACTTCTTGCTTTAAAAAAAAAAAACAATAATTTTTGTGAAATGCCCAAAAATATTAATTACATTTCTGACATTGAAAATGGCTTGAGTAACCGATTAACTATTAGTAAGCTAGTAAACTTATTTAAACATTTTAACATAATTTAGTCAACTAGTTAACTCACTAAGTAATCTTAGGTTCACAATGTTTAATACATCCTGCAAATATAATGTAATTAAATTAAATTCTTTATGAAAACAAAAGCAGGATTATTAACCTGGAAAATATTTAATAGTAAACAGTGACATAGAAAAGAGAGTCATATAGCTTATTTAGTCAATACACTCTGTTTTTACTAGGATAGTGTAAAGATGGCTCAGTGCATTCACTCACATCAAAGTTATTGAAGTGCACCCACAAACATTTTAACACTTTTGAAAACGTATGGTACAATTTCAGGTTTCCTTACACAGCACTAATAAACAGCATTGCAAAAAGTCTAATATTGAAGTTTTTCAGGCAAGTGAAAACCTATGAAAGCATAAAATGTCACCACATGTAATCAGAATAAAAGTCAATAAAGTAAAAATGCAGAAGCAAGCTTAAAAAAACAAAACTAAACAAAAAAAAACAAGAAGTAAAAATGAAGACGAAACGACAGACATGTAATAAATCACTTTAACAAATTCCCCTGCTCTCTGATTTTATTACTTTAATTAAAGCAATTTAATAATATCCAAATCTTTCTTCCCCCGAAGGGTGTGCTTCACATAATTTTTGTGTCTATACTCATTTAACATTCCAACAAACCTCTCAATCTGTTTCTAGCGTTTAAAATTTTTTATACATACACAATTTTTTTGCACATATGTTTTTCACTTATATGTATTTATAAACTTAAATTATATTTAAATATGGATTAAATTTATGAATACATGTTGTTCCAGGAACTATCCTGATATTGGGTGTATTAAGAAATATTCATTTTTCTTTAGATCATCAGAAATAGTATTTTACAAAATGTGGAGATTCAAAAAGTTCCTTTCACACAGGTATATGAATAAAGCATTTAGTTATGCATTTTGGACAATATTTGCATTTTGCGTTTAGGTCAGCTGCAAAACAAAGTGCCTATTTGGGATTATTATATTATTCTAAGGTGGTACAGTGGTTTAGTAGTTAGCACGTTCGCCTCTCGGCACTAGGGATTCCCAGTTTAAATCCCAATCGAGGTGGAGGTCCCATGTTGTCCTGTATCCGCGAGGGTTTCCTCCGGGTTTTCCCCTGGATGGCCATGGGGAACCCCCACACGAACCTCATTGAGGATTAAGCAGAAGATGATAATTGAATCATCTTCTAACCCTAACCCTCGTAAGGTCTGATTTCCTGTGGCGCTTTGTGGTGCTTTTGGGTGGAATGAGTCTTTGACTGAAGATGCTCCTGAATCTTACCAGTGTGTGGTACAGTGGGTGGGAGGCATTGTCCATAATGGCCTTCAGCTTGGACGTCATCCTCCTGTCTGACACTGCCTTCAGCGAGTCCAGCTCCACACCCAGAACATCACTGGCCTTACGGATCAGTTTTTTCAGTCTGTTGGCATCTGCCACCTTCAGCCTGCAGCCTTAGCAAGCAAAAGCATAAAGGATAGCATTCACCACCACAGACTCATAAAAGATGCTGAGCATTGTCCTGGAGATGTTAAAGGACCTCAGGCACCTCAAAATGTAGAAACTTTGGCTCTTTCTGTAGAAGGTTTCTGTGTTTTTACCCCAGTCCAGTTTATTGTCTATATACACTCCCAGGTATTTGTAGTACTCGACGGTGTCCACACTGACCCTGTTGATGGACACGGGTCACCAGTGCCTTATTTCCTTGTACCAGCTCTTTTCTCTTTTTTGCATTAAGCTGTAGATGGTTTACTGGTAATGCCTCTGTTATTGGGAATGACATGCAGACTAATACTGATGTGTTTTTTGGCATGAGGCATATGCTTACCTCCAAAATAAATATTCCACGCTTCATATCGCAGCCTAGCTGGCCAAATGAATATAGTATTAGTTCATGTGTGCAGCACATTTTGCTTTGACAATGCCAAACAATTCATCAGCTGAACACAATCAATTTAAGAAAGGAGAACAAATTCAAAAAGAAGGTTCTGTTTTTGATTTAGGATCATAAATAAAGGTGATTTTAATCTGAATTGGAATGAACAGATTGGGCTCAGGTCTGATTCTCATGTCGGATTTTCAGATTTCAAACACAACAGCATGGTAGTGTGAACATAGCCTATGATGTTTTGAAATAGTTTTTGATGTCCTTTCTTACTTTAAAAATGTTCCTAGAATTAACTATAGTCGTTAAACAACAATGATGGATATAGAATGGTTATCAGAGGAAAGACAATAAATAAAGCCTTGTTATACCTTTTTATACTTTTATATAAAACCACCCTAATGTGTAATTTTTTTTAATTCTACTGGCATTTTGCAAATGCACAAACATATAGTATGAAAACCAACACAAACATGTTGGTTGCTATGTGACACTCACATACACGCAAATGTTAATTTGCCTCTTTGACTACATCTGCTAACGGCTCAAAAGTGGATGAACAATGTCCTGAGACATGGCTTGAGACCTTTTACACAGAATGGCGAGGCAAACTGAGAAGCAATATTCCCACCTTGAGCCAGCGATGTAAAAGAGGCTATTGACTGAATTATTTACAGACAGACTACTCTGTGCTACTGGAAAATGTCACAAGTATGTGTGCATGTTTGAGTGCTGGAACATATTGATTGTTTCCAAAGGATACATGCTTTTATAATTTCTATTGCGATATACCTTGGAAACCTTTATCCACATGAAGTTAAAAAATATTTATATAATAGTGAATTTATATGGTATCTTAAAAAGAAATCTCTTCGTTCAAATACTCTTGCTTAGGAGGAAATGATCTGGCTTTATATATGTAGATGTAAAAATATTATTTACAGTTCAGAAGATATGTCAACTAGTGACATTAGTGACCTCTGTCAGTCAGATTTTTTGAAAATAGTCCAAGTCAATAACTATTTTATGACTATAAAAACAACTTATTATGGCGAAATGTGGTATAAAGCATCATTGCATCGCAGATAGATATGTTGTTGTGACGGTAGCATGGTAGCGCAGCGGCGTGCGGGGGTGGGTGGACATAAACCTGCAGAAAGACTAGCAACAGGTAGATCCATCAACCAAGAAGTCTTAAAATAATGTGTAAATAAAACCTTAACATATGAGGCTGTGGAACCTCTTAAAATTGCATAATTGTTGAGGAAAATTGTACAAAAAATGTCATCCTCCTGTTTTTCTTAAAAAGGTTCCAATTGTGATTCTTGATATTTTAAGGCTTTGGGGAAGGCCCTGACGGCCCTACACTGCTAATGCCCAATATTTTATATCTGCTTATTTAATGTTATAATAGAGATCCATAAAAGCTACTTGCTGTAATAAATTATAATCACTTAGTCTATTTCTACATATCATTTGTTTTTAATCTCAGATACAAATTCCTGAAGTAACTGGAAACAGTTGCAAGCCGTATGTAATCACCATATTGATAAATATGTTTTATGACTAAGTATGTACAGTTTTAACCCTTTAATTTTTTATGTTTTAGTAAATATTGCAACATCAGGCCTCGAAAGGAGCAGAATGTATCTGCCCAGCGCCTGAGATGTTCTCCTCTGGATGAGAATGGGGAACACCACCGCGACCCGAGTAGAAGTGCTATTTCCAGGTTTCTCTTTAAAAATCTATGGTTTTACATATAAGGGTGAAATAAATCTAGTCCATCGAAGGTCTTAAAATAATATAAATGCAGCCACTGATGAACTGCACATGATATATTACGTTATCATTTATTTAACATTTATCAGATTTTGTGTTATATATTTAACAAAAATTAAGCCAAAAATTAAAAGCCTTTTGTAAGAAGCCTTTGGCAGCCATAGTTGAGTAATCTATTTGTGAAACTTAAATCAACAGTTCACATTGTTCTGAAAGAATTTTGTTTGACACAGTATTTTGATAGAGTGGAAATCTACATTTGGGCTGTTGCAAAACCTGTCTCTAAATTATTTTGTTACATGGCATTTTGTTCATGGCTCTTTTAGCAAAACGTGTAATTTATGAGATGTCATTGCATTTGACTTATTAATACAAAGAATTTTATGGGCAACTCATAAGTGCTGTGCATTATGGCCAAACAGCTTTACAATAGTATCAGATGTTGAATATCTTTTGAACCTATATTATTTATCATGTATATTATTTACTAATCATTGGCAGATACTGATCTGTTACAAATTACTCCTAGAACTCTCCATCATCTATTCCACTCTGCTTATAGTCTGTTTTTCACCCCTTCACCACATATTCTCTTATTTTGTAAGCTCAGCCCCGAGTATTTTAAATCATGCCTTTTCTTCACCTCAATCCATTGCAACCTAACCTTTATGCTGCCCTGCCTCTCATTCATGCACATGTACTCTGAATTACTCCAGCTAACCCTCACTCTTTTTCTCCCAAATGCATATCTCCATCTCTCTAAGCTCTCATCAACCTGCTCCCCACTTTCACCAGAGATCACAATGTCATTTGCAAACATTATACTTCACAGCGACTCTTGCCCAACCTCATCTGTCAGCCTGTCCATAGCCATTGCAAATACGAAAGGACTTATATCTGACCCTTGATGCTTCCCTAACCCTTCTTTAGAACTTCTCTTTAGAATTTTACTGCTGTCATTCTCTACACTCTATCAAACACTTTCTTTAGCTCTTTAAACAGTGTAGCTCCTTCTGGCTTTCCTATATTCCTTTATCGACATTTTGAAAGCAAACATAGCTTTTCTCAGACAACATTTATTCCTCTTTTCCAGACCTTTACGCAGTGGAAAATCAGTATTTTTGTTCAATAGTTAGAATTTGCTTAACCAACTAGTTAAAAAATATAACCTAAACATTTCCAAACCTGTATCAACAATGATTCTACTCTTTATTTTCTTTGTTGTTGCCCTGACGTCCTTCTTAATCATCTGAGGTGAAATGTATTGTTATTATTGTGTTTTACAATTATCTGGTCCTCACAATTTTCTTTCTAGGTTATTCTATGTACAGTCTTCCATTAAACCTTTCCTTAGCATATTCTTATGTGTTCACTTGAGCCATTTTTTGTTTTTAATTATTCTTTTTTTAACTACCACAATAAAACTATCACAATTTCCCTTCCATGTTACTTTCCCTAACTCCACACTACCCAAGCAATACTTATTACCTCTATTACATTCACCAACATTGTTGCAGCTCAAATCACACATCTCTTCTTTAGGTATCTTAACCAAAACTTCTTCTAACTTACCCCAAAAATAAATTCCTCCATCCAGAGGCCCAGTTTTCAGCCTGTTGTTCTGTTATAAAGTACACCTAGGCAATGTCATTATGATTGAGGTTTAAATACCACCTGAGGGTTTGATGGTCAGCCATTTTCACAAAACAGAATATATTGGGCAATTTAGAGCAGTGAATTTACCTTGAATCCAACTTTTTAGAATGTGGGAGGAAACCTTAGAAACCAGAGGAAACCCACACAGACACAGGGAGAACATGAAAACTCCACCCAGATTGGGATTTGAACTAAGAATCCGCAGCGCTTAGCACTAAACCATCGTCCCACCCTTTATACCTTTTATTTCCTTTATATCACAATTTAAGAAGCATAAATGCAAATATTTTATTAAGCTCAAAGACATCTAGCTAAATGAGTTTGGGCTTTCATGTCATTTTTAAATAACACTGCCTTTTAATAAAGTATTTTTAACATGAATTGAGGTCAAATTTATTGGGCGCAACCAAATCACTCAATCATGGTTTATTTTATGTCAAGTTATTTCCAGTTCCTTTGACCTTTTTATCAGCGTTCTACCTCCAGACAGTTAAAAAAAAATTGAAGCACTGGATCAGATGCTCACATAAATATTTAGTACTAGGATCTAGGGACTGACACAAACTACTCAAATAACCAGCCGTCCATCATCAAACCTGCATTTTTTTCACTGTCAGATAGAGAGGAAAAACATTCTTCCTGACTAACAGATAAACACAGCATGTTATCTGACCCAGAAGCACATGGGAAAATCACCGAGTGACGCCCTGACTAAAAACTGGAAAAGACATCAAACTGGGTGACACCATTTCTAACTTTAAATATCTGGACCTGAAAGCTTTTTCACTGGTGCTCTAGCAAGGGTGTGATATGATTAATATTAAAAGTCATAATAACATTCTTCACCAAAAAAGTTGGCCTGGGAGGTATAAAGAAAGCATGAAGGTTTTCCTGAATGTGTGGTAGCAAACATAAAGAAATCTTCAAAGATATCAGGTTGGAGGTGTGAAGGAAAAAGTGATAAAAGTGGCAAGACTTACGTTGTGCCAACTTTAGCATCTTAAAAGACAACCAGAAAAAAAAAGCAATTCGCATATATGTGAGTTAAGTGGGTGAACCATTTACACCTATAAAAATAAAGGAAACGCTAGAATGCACTCTCTTGCCAACTTTGTGAGAAGGTGAGATGTCAACATTTTAGATTAATAGAAAATATAGCACATTTCCAATTTTGTTAGTTGTGACTTATTTGTACACGCTACATTTCTACAATTAAACACTGTAGTTCATCTTTTTTACTAAATTATTTGTCCACTTTACTTTAATGAACAGGATCACCTCAAAATAGGTAGTGTTTGGGTGGTGAAAATTTTCAGAACTGCAGTGACCCTGATGTTGGCAGTCTTTTACTGTATGTTTTAAATGGATAGATCAGGCATCACGTATAGGTCACCGCTGGAAAAAGAATAATCCACCAACAAAAAATGTTATTCCACCAGCATTCTATAGTATATGTTATGTAAGCACTGATAAAAGATAAGAGGATAACTAACACACATGCCTTTTTTTATATAGTATTTTATTAATTTACAATGTGGTTTAATTAGATTCATTTATTATACATTTTTTTGCAAGACAGTTATGTCTGATCCTCTTATACCAGTGCAACACTTACCATCATACAACTTTAACATCAGTGGTAATGCAGTGCTAATGATTAATCATTTTCCAAATAATTCCTATTGCGCGGGTTCTTGATTATTAGAGAAGGGAACCAACAATCTCTATGGAAAAACATACAAAAATTATTATAAATACCATTCATGTGGTAAAAGTAGCTGATAACAAAGACAATGACAGTATAAAGTGAGTGCACCTATCAAGTGACCAGTGAGCACATATGTGAATTCCATTTTAATTTGTTACAACATAAATAGAAATAGTCTAGCGCTAGATCGATGATCATCGACCATGAAACCAACTATAAATCACCCAATATACTTGTATTAGAACACATTCCAATTTTAAGGTTTAAAAAACTTGCAAAAGCAAAATAATCAATAAATAAAATGGAAAATATTATTCATACATACATAATGCATTTTGATATGCCTTTCTTGTATGAATACTATTTTTTAATCCATTGTATACTTTGTGTGAAACAGAATAATATTTTCACCATGGTGAATGTGTTCCAGTAAATGTTTAAAACAAGTTAAAATAACATTAATAATGATTGTAATAATATTAACAAAAGGTTTTAAACTAATTTTAATATTCTTGTCCAAAATATGCACTCAAATTGTATTAACATATTTATGTGTTTGATTTTTATTTTTTTATAAAGGCAATGAGGAAACCAGTATAATTTTGCAAATGAAACCAATTTGGTTTTGCAGGTCTAGATGCAACATAATTTCAGTCTCAGGCTGGATGATAGTTCAAGATTATCTAAAAACTTGGCCTCCTTAAAAATACCCCAAATGCCTATCTCTAAATGCTTGTAGATATGTGCCTGGACTCTGTTTAAACTCTTTTGTAAATTGCCTAAAGGTGGGGACACATTTAATGCAAAGCATCAGCCTTCACTTGAATATTTCCCCTTTCTCTCATCGGTCATCTTAAACAGATCCTAGTTGAGTCTAGCCCCACAGCCCCAAAGTAGCACTTCACAGGTTAAAGGTGAACACACTCACTGATACATGAGCCTAACTGCTGACATTATAGAGTAAATCTGTGTGCTAGTTCCTTTGTATTGGCCTTTGCATTAACAAACACAAGCAACGTAATGCATTTGTAACTATTTATGTAAAATGTAAAAATACACAGGTAAAAACAAATACACAGGTACAATTATTTGTATGTCTTGCAATAATAAATTCATGTTAACATGTCAGAAAAAGATAAGGCTTTGAGATCTGTGTAATTAATATTTTCTTTAAACGATTTTTACGCCCTCCTTTCTTTCCAAATGAAGGAGGAATTATGTGATCCAAATCATTCGAATAAATCTGAGCTGTGTTAAACAAATTCCAAATGCAATAATAAGAATTGAAAAATAAGTAATCAGTGGCTCATGTGTAAATTAATCCAACATTAATTTTGTAAAATTTCCAGTGAAGCAAATAAAGGAAAGCTGCAATTTACTACCAACATACATTACTTCTTAAAAAATTAGAATCATTTGCTAATATTCTTCTTTTTGAAAGAAAAACACAATGTCATGCAATTCACAAACAATATTGTCAATTTTACAATTTAGG
>JAOUQT010300185.1:0-16190 GCA_025769995.1 Xyliphius kryptos | reverse complement strand
AAATATCTTCGGAATCTGACAAACCAGCGCTGAAACATTCATAGTTCGACTCTGTCATCCCTTTATTCACTGTATTCCACCAGTGACTTCAAGCGCCAACTTCCTGGAATTTTCCGAAAGACCTTGGGCTTTTCAATTAATTTACTTTTTCCAATTAATGTACTTGTTTTTATATTTTTAATTTACCTTCACATTTTAGAAGTTAAAACAAAGATGCAATTTTCAGGGTGCTCCATGAGGTGACGCTTAGCCTTTAAAGCCAGTGAATTCAGATGAGACATGGTTTTATATATGCATTTAAAAACACTGATTTGTATATTGTACAACTTTGTAGTTATGATGTTTTAAAATGTTTTTCTGAAAGATTGTGATTAACTAAATATAAGTGTAACTGTTAAATGTTTGTGTTTCTTGAGCTTTCAGACTACATTTTAATAAGAAATTGTTATGCTATTTATTATAACAAATCTAAGATCTTGAAAATAGTTGTTATCCAACAGTTTACTAGACAAATAGAGTATCAGAGTGACAAATTTAATGAACCTATACTTATTTTAGGTCTAAAAAGCAAAAACAGGTAGACTACAGAATGTAACCCAAGAACTACAAAGTCCATCTATATGATCAGTGGAGCTGAAAAAGCCGCTGACTTTGTAATCAACTGACCTTTTGGGATGAAAATGAAGCCTCACACATTTCAGGCATTTATATTGTGCACTATGCAGCAAATAAATACTAAAAAAAGGAAAGAGGACTCACCTAAGAGGGTTTTTTCTCTCCTCGTTTTTATGCCAAAAGCGCTTTGAAAGGCAACATTAGAAAAGAGTTGAGATAAAAATGGGCTGACATGACGTTTTAATTTCACCGTTATCCCTCCCATCTTGAAGGCAATTATCGAAGCAAGAAAAACTCAAATTGCCTTTGATATGGGTAATTTTTAATTTCACAGCGTTACAAAAACTGATATGAAATCTTTATATTCGTGACTGAAGCCCCACAAAAAGACAAGGGAAGAGGTTTTCAAAAGGGCTTTTCATCTCAGAGGGCCATTTAACCATTCAGCGCACCTCTCCACTTTAATTCCATACTTTTCCAGATTAGGATGGAACCAGCCAAGTTCAGATGACAATCGTTTTAAATTCATAGGTGGTCGTTGACATGGCACAGCTCATGCCTGTCCCGTTATAAATTATGTATGGCTTTATTAGCATGCACTGCTGAAATATGCACAGCAACAAAGATGGAAATATTTATAATAAAAAATGAAAACTACATCTCCACAATTTGACAGATTTAATTGATGTTCAGCATCCCACGTGTTGTACCTACATATTATAATATAAACGTGTGTCTTCTTTACGAATACAAAGTGTCACATCAAGGACAAGTTTCTGGAGGTCTGGAAAAATAAATATTAAAATATCTTTAAGCATCTTGTAGATTTTTCCATTTGCACCACGGCCTACAAGTTAAATGTACAGCAGTGTTTTGTTTAAATTTAAATTAATGCAGTGGAGTAATCAGTTGAAAGGTCAGAGATTCTCTCTCTCTCTCTTTCCAATGACAATGTTTGTCTTTTTAAAGTTGTGCTTCCTGTGATTATTAATCAAGCATCCCTGTATTAACTGCCCCACAGTCTGATGGAAATCAAGGACGAGAAAGCGAATGGAAACAGCCGAGGTGGTGGAGATGACCAGCCGACGGTGGTTAACCACAGATAAGACCTCTCTCACTATGGTGCAACACCCGCCCCTGGCATTTCAGCACTCCCTCATTAAATCAAAACACAGTGCTGTATTAATAGCCTGTCAGCACTGTTAACATTTATTTTATGTGAATTCACTTAAACCGCAGGGTTTTTACAAATGGCACGGCTCCCGCCAATCTCTCCATGAAGAATTAGCTGTTTTTTGTTTTTTTTCCCCCCAAACTCACCACCCTCATACAATGAATTTCAATAAGCAACATGACTGCCTACACCTTTGCACTAAGGGCTATGAAAAATGGCTGTATTTATGTTTTTCAGACACATTTTAGCATCGCGCCAGTTCCTTTTGCTTGGCGCCACAGGCAACACGATACAGAACCTAGATAATAATGAAGATAAATCAAGTAGAGTAATCTCTGGGTAGAAGGGTTTTTGAGGCTCATGCAACAAAATTTAGGAAGTAAAGAGAACTGCCATACATATACAGCGCTGAAAACACGATTCCCTCATGGGAAAATGCTGCTGGTAATTCAGAGGTCCTTAAATCTGACTGGCTGTCGGTCCAACTGTGACACCATTCACTAACACACCCCTGGGTGCTTCACATTCATATCAATGCGTGATCAACAATACATTATTTTCCTGATGTTTTATGTAAACTGCGTTCTGTAATTTGGCCACTTTCATTTTTAAAAATAGATTGTGTTGCGGAAGGCCAGTTTATTAGCAATTCTGCCTTCAATAAACACAATAATAAATTAAACCTTGTGTTTGTACTCCTCTTCAACATTCTCAAGATAATGCTTTAAAATAAGTTTCTTACAAAAAGTATTTAGTAAGCCACTGATTAAGCATGTTCTCCTACTTAAAGATGAGAGAGGTCTGTAGTTTCCATCATGGGTACACTTTAAGAGACAAAATTAATTATTTGTAAATTATGATAAAGTATTTGGTTACCCACAAACAAGTCACACCTGTAGGTTTTTTTTTAAGAAGCTGTTAAGCTGGGTATTGTTTCTTTTTTTGTCTCTCATGGTTAATGTGTACAAATGATGAAAATTACAGACCTCTCTCATCTTTCTGAGAAGGACAACTTCTACAATCAGTGGCTGACTAAATACTTTTGGCCCCACTGTAACTAGGTGCTAATTTGTTTGTGTGTATGAGGATTTTAATCCCATAATAACCAATGATGACCTACACTTGGTCAAAAAGATAAGTACATCGGCACAAAACATACAGCTCAAAAAAAAAAGTCCTTCCCCAAACTGTTCCCACAAAGTTGGGAAAAGTTTGACCATGTGTTTGCTTTTTTATGCCACAGGACTAAATGAAGTATCTGAATGTAAACAGTAGCATGTATGTAATAATGATAAAACCGCAGAACTGCACCCAAATAAAATCACAGCTTTCCATAAACAGGAGAGGAACGACTCGGCTCTCAGACAACCAGATCAGAAAGGATTCATTAATGATACTGGAGTTGTAGGGAGTCTTTCTTGCTCACTTCAAAACAAAGCCTGACTTCCTTTTTTGTGATAATTAGGAGCAGTGCTCTTCTAATTTGGAACTCAGAACCTGCATGATTAATTAGCGATTCCTCATTTTACTGGTTTATTTGGAACACAGCCGCATCTGAGGTTTATGTATTCACTCTGGCAGAAGTTTTTTTAGTCAATTTATTAAAAATGGACCCAACTGAAGACGGACACACAGAGTCACAAACATTAAAACCCCAGAGATGTAAAAAAACTTCCTAGTAAAACGCTCAAAAGTAAACTGCCCTTTGTAGGCGGAGCTCAGCGTGAGGTTATATAATTAAATAAGTCACTCAGATGCTGTGGAGCCTGATGAGGCAGAATTTTATGGCACTATTTAAATTTCGTAATCAATGTGAAATTAACTGGTAGCCAGTGTAAGTTTGATAAAGGGCTGATGATCAGTCTTTCTGGTTCTAGTCAGAACTCTGCGGCACTCTGGACAAGTTGTATTTTATGTATTTGTTAGAAGAACAATATTAAAAACATTGTTAATGTGCTGGAGTTTGTGGAAAAAGATGTGGATCAAAAACATCACCTATTTACAAATGAAATGAATCTGATTAAAGAGTCATAAAACGGGTAGTTTCGTTCCTTAAATTTAATTGGCCGAGCCGTTTTGTCCAGTCGTGACATTATTTACAATAACCAACACCCTGATATGTAATACATGATATTTAGATTTTCCTGTATGTTCTAGATATACAGAGAAATTGACTATATACTAATTATTTTCCTGATGTTTTTAATTAACTGCATTCTGTAATTTGGCCACTATATGGCACTTTTTGATTTCTAAACAAACAGTTTTCGGCAGAAAAGCATATTATTAACGGTTTTGCTATCAATAAACAAATTTTTGAATTGTTTTTTTTGTGATCGTGTGTGTTCGTGAGGTTTTTTTAAAAGCCATAAGTCACTCGAGGTTGTGAAGCAGGAATACAGCGATAGATTGGCACACCGTCCTGGTTGTATCTGCCCAGCGCCCAAGACGTTCTCCTCTGGATGTGCATGGGGAACGACCCCGCCACCCCCGACCCTCGTAGAAGATTAAGCGGAAGATAACGAATGAAGCAAGAATATCTTTGATTTCTTTATTGTGGCCTTAAAGCTGTCTGATTGAATAAACCTCACCATGTTATTAAACTTGGTAAACTATTTTAATGAATAATTCATAGTTAAAAGTGTTAACACATAATGTCTGTATGAGGTAAAACTGATTTAATTTATCGGGAGCTTAAGAAACAATACGAGACTAAATGAGTTATTAAACAGTGTGGAACAGTAGGGGGAACAGCAGTGGAGGATATTGACAGAATGATAAATAAATGTGAGCATTCATTTTTCTTGTCCAAGCAGTTTTAGAGCTTTAATCTCCCACATGGTCCTTACCAGTTCTTCCCTGGAGGGAAAGACGGCACTCTGGCTCGGCCCATAAAGGCTACCACTGTCCATCACAATGACTAATAATGCCATGGTTCTTTTTACTCATAGAACAGAATCCATTCCACATGGACAAACTGGCTGTCTGCCCTGTTGTCATCCGCTTCTTGTCACCTGAAGGCATTTGGCCCTTTTAAAGTGTTTCAAACAGGGAGGTAAAACGTTTCTGGCTCCTAAATCCATAAGGAAAACTCAGGCTCCTATGACGTGTTGGATACCTGAAGACCCTCGTCAGTCAGTGCTTTAGAGCCAACGCGGTCATTCAGTCAGCATTACAAATCAGAGCAGCCTTGTCTGTTTAACATATCCCTGGGACAGTCCATAGCTCACCAGCACATTTAGACTTTTTAGTTAAACCATAGTGGAAGCTGGTGTTAAAGACTGAGAATATACATAAGGTAGAAGTTCCACAGGGAACATCTGATCAGTAGCAGTCAGTGACCGTTTAACTGCCTGCCTCTCAATCTCTGTTCGGGTTCTGGTTTATCTGAACGGACGTAGACAGAGGTCGAGGTCCGGGCCAAATGGGTTTTATTAGCAGTCCTACTAAACCACGGCATTATGAGGCTTTTCTATACCGCAGGGTGTACATCCGTTAAAAGTAAAATATGTAGTGAAAAAGAGCATGGGATTTTTTTTAAACCAACTAGATTCAATCTGGTAAATTATAGAAATAATGGGTCGCTCTGGTCCTTTAATCTGATTGGCTGAGCCGTTTGTCCAGCTGTCACATTACTGACAAAACTACTGCAGGTTCTATACTTTAGCCAATAAATGGCAGTACTTGATTTTAAGACTCAAACTTGGTTTTTTTTTAGTGTGTTTGTAAACATTTTAAAAAAAATTATAAGACACTCGAGGTTGTGGATCATTGTGAATAAATCAATTATTGCATTAAATTATCTTTGTAGGGGTTTGTTTTTATTTTTAATATTATTTATTTTCATTGTTTTTGTTATAAAACACAAACCATCACCGTGGGAACCTCACTTATAATGGTCTATAATCATGACCTTAAGGGTGGACAGCAGGCAATTACAGTTCTTAAATCTGCAGCATTCTTTCGGTTACCTTTACTGCACCCTTGGATAAGCCTCACCATTCCTCTGCTCATTATAAGAACCAACATGCTGCCTGGGAAATTTTAATGCTGACCATGTTTGATTTTAGGCTAAAGGTTCCCTGCTAAGAATACCTACAGTATATCGTTCAGGTTAAACGCCCTTAATCTTTCTTTAATTATCTTTACTTCTTCATAGTTGGACCCACAGCGTTGCAGTCCTGGAGGATGGACTCATATTGTTTATATAATTTTTACTATTGTTTAATATGGACACATATGGACTTATGGACACGTGGACCGATCTATACACAATCTGTACACGGTTGTCCGACTGATGCTGCCCGGCCGCTCAAGGAGGAGGAGTCCCCCACTGAGCCTTGGTCCTCCAAAGGTTTCTTCCTAAAATAACATCATTACAGGGAGTTTTTTTCTTGCCACTGTCGCTTTGGCTTGTTCTTTGGGGTTTAGGTTTTGAACTCTGTAAAACTGCTTCCTGAGAACACACTGTTGTAAAAAGCGCTGTATAAATAAATTACTTGAACTTCATTGTTTAATGTTTTAAAACTAGGTTTAATTAACACACAATTTTTACCAAACATACCATCCCTTCACCAATTCACTCGAAATATTAAAGCAATAGGGGTGGTACGTGGCTTAGTGGTTAGCACATTCGCCTTCCAGTGCTGGGGATTCCCGGTTCGAATCCCAATCTGGGTGGAGTTTGCATGTTCTCCCCATGTCCGCGTAGGTTTCCTCCGGGTTCTCCAGTTTCGTCCCACATTCCAAAAACATGGAGGTAAATTGAATGCTGTAAATTGCCCTGTATAGTGTGTGTGTGTGTGTGTGTGTACCCAGCGATGGTGTATCTGCCCAGCGCCCGAGACGTTCTCCCCTGGATGGGCACGGGGAACCCCTCTGCAACCCTCATAAAGGAATAAGCGGAAGATAATGAATAAATGAATATTAAAGCAATAAGGTACGAGAGGGCGACATTATTGTAAATAAATGATGAGAAGCGGAGCGGAGTACAGTGAGATTCGTTTTACTAACAATTAAATACAAATTACAGAACATGGAAAATAATTATAATAACAATAATTGTATTGTATATTACACATTGATATATATAAGTTAACGCGCCTCAGGACAAAATTGGGCAGGGGGGGCCGATGTTCATTTTCTTTTTCTATACCGCAGTTTCGGTTTTTACATCAATGAATCTATCTTACTATTTTATTTACCCTGATACAGAAGCAATTGTGAATACAAACCAAAGAAGAAATAAGACCTAGGTTTTCCAGTTACCCTCTAAGAATTTGGGGACCATAAGGACACCCTAAATGGGATATGAAACACACTACTGTTCTCTTGATTCATTTATTTCTTCTGACTGCAACTGCAGGTGACAAAATAGATAAATACACAGGGACAGGGAATGACTCAGAGGACAGCACTGTCGGGATGTTATATAGAGCTCACAGCCAATAGATTCAGCTTCCAATATTTTCATTTCATAAATGCTCCACTGGGTTTCCTGAAGGCTGGAATGTAAAAGATCTCTAGAGTTGTTTGGCTCGACCTCTCGGCACAAACGTGCTTTTCTGCCCCGTGTGCCATTGGCATTATTAATTCTATCAGCTCCTTTTTGTCTATGCTTCCAGGCTCCTTTCCATCGCCTTTTTGTTTTGCCCATGAACGACTTTGCACTGGTAAAAAAGCGAGTATCTGGCCTGCCAGGTTCCGATTTGAAATAGCACTCACATTTTGATCCCCGAAGCTTTCCCAGCCAATCTCATCAACTTCACTGCTTGCTGAGGAAAGAAAGATAATCAGCAGGAAGGTGTTTCTAAGGCAGGAGGAGGGAATCATGTGGATCAATATTAACCTTGGTTTGCTTTCAAGCATTGTACATTATAATCCACACCAGCACGGATGCACCTTATTTAGATTTAGAGATTAATAAAAGTAAAATAACAACAAAGATTTCTGAGAAGAATATTTCAATGTGGAGTTTCCACGTTCTCCCTGTGTCCGTGTGGGTTTTCTCCGGGTTCTCTGGTTCCCACGGTCCAAAGACATAAATTCAAGGTAAATTAAAGACGTTCTCCTCTGGATGGACATGGGGAAGCCCCCTGCGACCCTCATAGAGAATTAAGTGGAAGATAATAAATGAATGAATTACGTTAATCATCGGTCCTGGACCATTTGGGTCTGTATTTTAAAAAATAATCAAACTTGAGGAGTTTTCTGATGCACTGGGATAAAGACTATACTGCTAAAAAGTAATAAACATAATCCTATAGAAAAAAATGACCAAATACCAGTTGCGGGCCATGCCTTTCACATTGTGGCCTTTACCTTTTTATAACTATTTTATGGTTATGAAAACAGCTTATCATGCAGAAATGCAGTTTAAAGAGTTGCTGACCAAGAAGTCGTGCAGACGTTAGCACTGTAGCGGCGTGTTGTATATACAAGACACTTGCAGAAATGCAAGCCACAGGCAGATACCATCGGCCAACAACTGTGTTTTAATGAATCTAAAATAACCTCACAAAATTGCGATATTATTTAGGAAAATAACACTCACCACAAATCCTAATTATTTGTACAAAAATGCTTTAATGAGATTTATTAAGAGGTCATTTTCTTTTGCCATAGAAGCTGATGCTGAAAGTCCAGTTTCAATTTCTGCTGAAAGTTTTAATTTGCTGGAAATTTAGCATGGGCCTTATAGAAGGCTCTGATATGGAAGACTCTAAATGTGATAGGTTGAAGCAAATGCTCTAATAAGGACATACATGTCTGGACAAAATCTAATTGACATAAGTTTGTGATTTAAATATTTTTAAGCCTTCAGAGAAGACTTTAAAAGCCCTGATGGCCCGCCACTGGCAAATTTAATACTATGTAGTAAATCCAACTGAGGTCAGCATGGGCAACTCAACAATCCTTAGGGCAGACGTCCTACGACAGTAATAAATTTAAACATGTTTAATAATCAATCTAATATCTCTGGTTGTGAGTCAAGACTGGTGAATAAACCAAAACTTTTAAAAAGTTGTTAAAAAAAATAAAATCACACAATGGCTTAAAAGGCATCATAGCTGAACTGAGCAATAAATTAATCTCTACACATGTCCTGTTTATTATGCACATATTTATCTATACTGCCTGCCCAAGTGATACAGAGCGAACGATAGAGGACGAGAAAACACATTTATAGGAAATAAGCATCAAATGCAGTTACTTCAGGAAGGGAGAATTAAATTGGCGTGGAAAATATGCAATGGCAGAGCAATTTGTGGATGGCAAGGAACACTGGATGCAACTTGTGCATTAGAAATCTCATTAAGAAAGAAACATTGGTAGTCAAAGGTCAACATGCAGCTGATTAGGAATTCATAGAGCCAGAGTTGCCAGTAGGCACCATTCATATGTTTTAAAATTCTGCAGGGCTTCATTTGCCCTTTTAATTAAGAGAGAGCAAGTCTGGATAAATCTCTTTACAATTGCCAAAGATAAAGTCTCCCGAAGTCTCCTAACCTATCGCCCGTCGAGCTCGCTCGCCCGTCGATGACGATCCATCTGTGCAACGGTTCTGCCTCGGTTCTGACAGCTGGAGCCACGAGAAACTGCTGATTTGTGGAGCAAATATGGTCTTACAGCTTCTAGTATGTCTGTCTGACGAACACCATATGCTCCTGCAGCAAAGTAAATTGGAGAATGGCCCTGTCTACATCAATCTCTTAGTGGTTAACAAACAGGAAATGATTGATTCGGCTGTAAACCGGCGGGGGGTGGGGGGGGGGACACTTACCTGCTGTGTTAGCAATTAAAAGTCAATCCAAAGCAAAACAACTTATTTAAGCATGAATCTGTACTTAAATAAGTAAAATTAAGATGTTCTGATACAAGGTACCAATGACATCACATTTCATGATTTCCTTAAAGGGTCCAGATCAATCAAATGTAATTATCCTATTGTTTTTGATCAGATATTCTCCAATAACAAAAATCACATCGATTGGCCTATACGTGGCGCTATAGTGCGGCAAAATGTGCTTCTACATTCTAACCAGCATTCTTCCCTGACTACACACATTTATTTCAGACTCCTGGACCCAAAACAAACAACTTAACAGTTTGGACTCTAAAGCTACGGCCACTTTGTTTTTTGCAAATTAACATAATTTAAAAAAACATACTTTCACGAACTTGTCCTGCGTTTTACAGTCAAACCTCAATGTGTTTGATATAAAATACAAAATCAGCAGTGTGCTCTTTAACAATTATAAAAGTTGGACTTTTCCATTCTGTCAGGCTGCTGCATACAAATTAATCCATACGTCAAAATTCTCATTTATTAACAAATATTTCAAACTCAAAAAATACTTAAAACAAAAAATCTACAACTTCAAACACAGACCCTGAGAAGGCCGAAATTTGGTGCTTTTATGTCTATAGGGGGTGCTATAATGGCTTATGTCTATTTGACCCTTTTATTTCAGTAAGGCTGCTACATGCATTTTAACCCATACCTCATAATTCTAATTAATTTATAATCCTCCACGGAGACAAGGTTGCATTTAAACATTCTGGAACATCCAACATATCTATTTTAAAGCAGACAACACGACGCATGCACACACCGAAAAAAGCCTGACTTTTCCACTCAGTCAGACTGCTATAAGCAAATCAATGCATATGTCCTAATTCTAATAAACTCGTCATTTATTAAAAAATTTGAAAATGGTTAACTTAACTAAAACTCGCATGATTTGCTTCCCATCGTCCAGACCGTTTGCAGGCAGCTTGAACCCCGGGATTGCCGCACATAAATCTGAAGTCAAACTGTTGTTGTTGAATGAATAGCACATTTTTTTAGGTCCAGTCAATAATATAAGTTTATTTACCTAAAGGCTTGAGACGTATCTAACGTACCTCATGAACAAGCTTATCCCATTCTTCATCACAAAGCAGCATAAATTAAAATGACGGCAATAGAAATACATAAACACTAATAGCGTTCTGTGTAATTTGCAAATCAGGACTCATAAATACTAAATGAATGCATGACAGGCCCCTTTAAATCATCTGGAAACATTTTAATTAGCCAGTTACAGACCAGCAGAGACGTATTAAAGTGGCCCCAGGGAGGTTAATGACAATTTGATGATTCCATTTCTGACACGACCCAAAATTTAAAGTGCGTAAAATGTCCTTACCAGGAAACAGGTGTTGTGATGGATATTATTATGACCTCAGATCGTCAGATCAAACGACCACTGGATCAAAGTCACGTTGTTCTTCTGTTGTATGACCTGTATTTACATTACCAAGAAAAAAGGAGGGAAAGTTTTTATTACAATCTGGTATTTCAAATCCAGTTTATATTCAGAGTGTTTATCATGAGGACCGCAGAATGACACACAACTGTAGTGAGCCTGTAGTATTTAGATTCTGAATAACTTAATGCATATATTATTTGCTTTAGGGTGGCACGGTGGCTCAGTGGTTCGCATGTTCTCCTCTCGGCGCTGAGGATTCCCGGTTTGAATCCCGATCTGGGTTAAATTTTTAATGTTCTCCCAGTGTTTAATTACCCCTATAGGTTGTGTGTGTGTGTGGCACAATGAATTGGCACCCCGTCCTGGGTGTATTTGCCCAGCGCCTGAGATGTTCTCCCCTGGATGGGCATGGAGAACCCCACCGCGACCCTAGTAGAGGAATAAGTGGAAGATAATGGATGAATAAATGAATGTATTAGTGACAGACAACTTTAAAAACTAGACCATAATGGTGACAACCTACAACATCGATGGTGATGAAAAAGCAACAGCGCCACCCAGTGTTGAATACTAATATTTTTCCCTACACCTTACTGATTTATAGCCAGAAAAAAAACTTGATTATTCTCATTAAAATCAAAGAAACCACTTAGGTTTGTTCTTTAAGGAATAGTTTTCGGTGTCTCTGGTCATTTATCTTTATTTGCATCCAGACAAAAGAAAACGTTAACTTCTTCAGGATTAAACTGACCCAAATAACTGTCCAATATGTAAAACCTGAACACATTTTTAATAGCTGTAATAACGCAGCAGATACATTTATTAAAGACAATCGAACTTGTTTATTTTTTTTGGTAATTGTTTGGCACTTTAACAGTTATCCATACAGACTCACTGTGTTGGGTTCTGTTTTCATTGTTACGGTCATTTAAAGAGTTTAGTGGTTGTAATTCACAAATACCACAAATACTAAACCGAAAACTAATAAATTAAAACTGTATTTATTCCGATTTTATTATAAAATCAGCTGTCGGTTCGGTTTAATCTGACAAGGAACTCGAACAGTTTCCAGTTCAACACAAACGAAAGACATAACACGGATGTTAAATACATGTTATTTATTACAGGATTTCTAAAAACATGACTGATATTTTAACAGAAATAAAGGAAAAACACTGAGTTAGATGAGTTACCTCAGGTCACCGGTGAACCGTGAGCGCGAGACAGGTCACTTCGCTCTTCATTAAATACAGTGTTCAATTCAAAATGATGTTAAAATTTAAAGTTGAGCAGAAACATCTAAACGCATTTCATTAACAACAAAACTTCACGGTTACGAAGTTTACCGAGGGTCAGACTTCAGAATCTCTCTTCACGTCATTTTTAATTACCCTAAATTGACAACAGGTGTTGATAAAGCAACTGAACACTAGGGGCGCAAATGTTACGCAGCACAAAAACACCTCCATAAACAGGTGATAAAATCTGAATATCATTTTAAAAATTTATTTATTTCAGTAATTCTGTTCAAAAGGACAAACTTGTGTATTATATTGATTCATTACACACAGACTGATATTTTTCAAATGTTTATTTCTTTTAATTTTTATGATTATAATGACAACTCATGAAAATCCCAAATTCATTCATTCATTCATTTATCCTTTCATATTCCTTCATGAGGGTCATGGTGGGGTTCCCCATACCCATCCAGAGGAGAACGTATTGGGCGCTGAGCAGACACACCCCGGACAGCACACCAATCCATCGCTGGGCTCACACACACACACACACACACACACACACACACTCACACATACACACACAAACACACACTATATGAGGCAATTTAGTGCATTCAGTTTACCTTGAATCCATGTTTTTGGACTGTGGAAGGAAACCGAAGAACCCGGACGAAACCCATGTGGTGAACATGGAAACTCCACCCAGATTGGGATTTGAACCAGGAATCCCCAGCACTGAGAGGCGAACATGCTAACCACTAACCCACCGTGCCACCCATCCCAAATTCAGAATCTCAGAAAATTTGAATATTGTAAAAAGGTTCAATATTGAAGACACATGGTGGCGCACTCGAATCAGCTAATGAACTCAAACTCCTGCAGAGACCTTTAAATGCTCTCTCAGTCGGTTCTGTACGATACATAATCATGAGTAGGGCCGCCGACTCGACAGTCGACCAAAAGACCACCATCGACACCTCGTATGACACAAAAAGTCATTGCTAAAGAGGCGGGCTGCTCGCAGAGCTCCGTGTCCAAGCGCATTAACAGAGGGGCAAAGGGAAGGAAAAGATGTGGTGGATGTACAAGTGTCAGCCACTCAGAACATCTCGTCTGGACTAGACTGCTGCTGAGTTCATAGTTCCATTTAGAAGTCTTCCAGGTCCTGATGCAGCCAAACAGCCCCAGACCATCACACTACCACCACCATACTTTACTGTTGGTATGTTCTTTTTCTAAAATGCAGTTTTTGTAACACCAGAAGTAATGGGACACACACCTTCCAAAGAGTTTAACTTTTGTCTCATCGGTCCCCAGAATATTTTCCCAAAAGTCTTGGGGAGCTTTAATGTTCTTTTTGCTCAGCAGTGCTTTTCTTCTTGGAACTCTCTTGCCCGCTCTCTTTCTGATGGTGGAGGTATGAACTCTGACCTTAACTGATGCAAGTAAGGTCCACAGTTCTTTAGACGTTGTTGTGGGGTCTTCTGTGACCCCTTAGATGAGTTGTCGCTCTGCTCTTGTGGTCATTTTGGGTGACCAGCAATAATGGTGCTCACTGTGGTTCGCTGGATTTCCAAAGCTTTGGAAACGGCTTTAGAACCCTTTCCAGACTGATAGATCTCAATGATTTTGTTTCTCAATTGTTCCTAAAGTTTATGGGTCTCAGCATGATGTGTAGCTTTTAGGGATCATCTGGTGAACTTTGTCAGGCAGGTCCTATTTAAGTGACTTCTTGAGACCAGTTGTGGCAACAATCAGGTCTGGGTGTGGCTACAGACAATGATAAATCATAGTTATACTATGTTTTAACAAGGGGGGGGGGGGGGCAATCACGTTTTCACACAGGGCCATGAAGGTTTGGATCATAAACACCTTCAGTTACAAATAGAATTTTGTGTTTGTGTTCTCTTCTATTAAAATTGCTTTGATGTTCTGAAACTCAGTGTGACACCACTGTATTGTTAGTCTCATTTGGTATGTTCTCTGAAGCCTCACAGAGCAGGTTTTATTAGGGTGGTGGATGAATCTCAGGACTACAGTGACACATGGTGGCGGTGCAGATAAAAAAAAAAAAGACAAAAACCGTGATTTAAAATACAAAAAGTAAATTTATTCCGATCTGGTTTTAAACAACTTTAAAGTAAATGCTTAGTCAACACTGAGGACTTTTATCTGCTGAGCAAATGGAATGTGGTATGTAAACCAACAGGCATAAATACATTTATTAGCTCACAAATTACAAATACAAAAGGGATTAAAAAAAAAAAACAAACAAGGAGGAACTGAAAAGTCAAACTAATTTACAACGTTCTACTGTTCTACACAGAGCACGCCAAGATGAGGCATCATGATACAGTACAGAGGTGGAACCCGTAACAAACGCTCTCCTCGTCATCCGGCCGAGTTACAACTTCAGCTTCTTCTTACGACCGCGTCCGTCTGAAAGCCCGTCCTGCTTACGCTTCTGCGCCTGAAACATCCAGACGCCTGTTAATTCACAATTTAGGTTTTAAGGATTAAAAAGATGGAGACTAAAAGAAGCTTAGCTTACTGATGATGTACGAGGGCCTCGTTTCTTCTTCTCAGCTTTCTCCTTCTCTTCCAGCTCCATGTTCTCACGCTCAATGAGAGTGATCAGAGTGTTGCACCTCCTCTGTAACTCCTATCAACAAAACCTGAGGTCAGCACTTATCTTTCAATGCAAAATATAAACAAAAAAAAAATGGGTTCAAGGTAAATTGGACTGGCTCTAAATTGCCCCATACAGTTTGTGTGTGTACGAAAATGAGTGAGATTGGTGCCCCTCCCTTCCCTTCGATGGGTATGGGAAACACACCGCATCTCAAATAGAGATGAATACTTATAATACTAGAAGAAATACCCGACTTCAAAGTAATGCTTGGTGGAGATACGTGATTGGAAACAATGTTACAACGTTGTAAAGATGAAAGCAATATGAAATGGAAACTATTTGTTTGTCATACGACATCTAAACTGAAATAAAAGAATCTGATTACAATAAAAGGGAACATATAATATCTGCTTCTGCCTCTCTCACTGTTTTCCTACACCGCTGCCTCACTCCTCTCTCTGCACTCATTTCCCAGCACAACCCAAAATACCGTACGGTGCACCGCCTTAACTACACTGCATGCATTTACCTCCAAGCACAGCAGGGGGCGCAAAAGGAGAACTGTACTCACACGAAACAGTCTGGGGTTAGGGTTAGCCCTGGTAAAGCCCTATGCTCATGCCCCACCCACACAAACTCCCAAAAAAAGAGTGTCGGCTCACACAACCGAAACGTCGTGCATGAACAGCGTACAGCAGAAACGCGTGAGCAAAAGCAAGAGTTTCACCTGCACAGCCATTGGTGAGGGGGGGCGGAGCCTGTTTTTGTTCTTAAAAAGTGTCTGCTAGTCGCTGTTCGGCACGACGTGTTGGTTGTGCGAGCAGAAGTGCTCTCTTATCCTTAAAGGATCTGTGGGTGGCAACGAAAGGGCTGGAGGCAGAAGCAGACAGAGCGCGCTCCAAATTTATAATGATGAGAGATAACTTGTATTATTATAATATACAATATTCCAAAACCTGAATTTATTGTTGGTTGTGCGTTTTTCCGTTGTTCTGTTACACACGTACTTTGCGTGATGATGAAATCCATTTAAATGAGAGATCACAGATTATTAGAAACACAGTGTCAATGGTATGGATGTATCTATACTTGATCAGCGGTTATTGATCGTATGTCCTAAGTGCAGCTCTCTTACCATGGCGGTGCGGGACTTGAGGAACCAGTCGAAGCGGAATTGGGGAGAGTTGCGGATACACTGGCGCAGCTCGTCGTACACGCTCTCCTTATCGAAGCCCAGTTTGTGTAACATGCAGATGAGAAAGCGATCCTCC
>JAOUQT010300165.1:0-16192 GCA_025769995.1 Xyliphius kryptos | reverse complement strand
TACTCATTTCTTTTTTTTTTTTTTTTTGCTTGTTTGTCACACACAAGTGTTTTGGAACATCATCAAAACAATTTAAATAATAGTCAAAGACAACACAAGTAAACACAAAATGTAATTTGTAAATGAAGATGGTTATTATTAAGTGAGAAAGAAAATCCGTGATTGCCCCTTAAACCTAATAACTGCTTGGGCCACCCTCACAGCCACAACTGCAACCAAGCGTTTGCGATAACTTGCAATATGTCTTTTACAGCGTTCTGGAGGCCCTCTGATCTTTGCAAAATTGTTCTAATTCAGTTACACTCAAGTCTTCATTTTCTTTTTACTTCAGCCATTCAGTGGTGGACTTGCTGGTGTGTTTTGGATCATTGTCCTGCTGCAGAACCAAAGTTCGTTTCAGCTTAAGGTCACTAACAGATGGTCGGATGTTTTCCTACAGGATCTTTTGGTAGACAGCAGAATTCATAGTTCTATTTATCACAGCAAGTCTTCCAGGTCCTGACGCAGCAAAACAGCCCCAGACCGTCACACTACCACCACCACCATATTTTACTGTTGGCATAATTTTTGAAATGCAGTGTTTTTTTCCGCCAGATGTAATGAGACACACACACCTTCCAAACAGTTCAACTTTTGTCTCATCGGCCTACAGAATGTTTTCCCAAAAGTCTTGGGGCACATAAATATGTGTTTTGGAAAAATTAAGACTAGCTTTAATGTTCTTTTTGCTCAGCAAAAGGCATGAACTTTGACCTTAACTGAGGCAAGTGAGGCCTGCAGTTCTTTGATTGTCGTGGTGGGGTCTTTTGTGACCTCTTGAATGAGTCATCGTTGCGCTCTTGTGGTAATTTTGGCCGACCGGCCACTCCTGGGAAGGTTCACCACTGTTCCATGGCTTCGCCATTTGTGAATAATGGCTCATACTGTGGTTCGCTGGATTTCCAATGCTTTGGAAATGGCTTCATTACCCTTTCCAGGCTGATGGATCTCAATTACTTTCTTTCTCAATTGTTCCTGAATTTCTTTGGATCTTGGCATGATGTGTAGCTTGTTTAAGGATCTTTTTGTGGAATTTGTTCAGGCAGGTCCTATTTAAGTGATTTTTTGATTGAGAACAGGTGTGGCAATAATCAGGCCGGGGTGTGGCCAGAGACAATGTACTGAGGGGGGGATAAACCAGTTATAGTATGTTGAAGGTTTGCATTTTTTCTCTCCCTTCATAATAAATAACTATAATAAATACCTTTATTTACAATCTCATACACATACAGGGATTGGACAATGTAACTGAAGCACCTGGTTTCAGACCACAATTTATTAGTATGGTGTAGGGTCTCCTTTTGCTGCCAATACAGCGTCAATTTATCAATTCCTGCACAGTGGTCACAAAGGATTTTAAACCATTCTTCTTGCAGTATAGTGGCCAGGTCACTACGTGATGTTGGTGCAGGAAAACATTTCCTGACTTGCTCCTCCAAAACACCCCAAAGTGGCTCAATAATAATTAGATATTAATAATTTAGATCTGGTGACTGTGCAGGCCATGGGAGAAGTTCAACTTCATTTTCATGTTCATCAAACCGATCTTTTGAACACTGGTATGTCAACCATAATGTTGTGTGCATTGCAATATTTTGAGCAAAACCATGCTCTTACCCTGGTAATTGAACCATCACACTATTGATCTTACTGGTGCAATGTGAAATTAATGAAGATTGGCTACCAGGCTGGTCCAATTCAGCCATGAAACTTTCCACACTAAAATGACAGGTGTTTTAGTTTCATTGTTTAACCTCTGTGTATATTCTGTTTAAGTAAAATTAACATGGAAAAAGTGACTTGCACTGATCCCAGATTGTAAAATCAGTGGGTGTTTTGGCATTAATATTAAATGTGAGCAGGTCTTATATAGTTGCACAGTTGCCTCATAGCAGACAACCAAGCAAGTTGCATTTGTCCACTAGTGGGGGTTTTTCAGATTTCCTTTCACATTTCAAATATCTTAGTTACATTTTAAGATGTTACCCTTAAGATTCTATGCATTTTTCTGGTTTGTAATATACTGAGAACCTGTCCACAGTGTTGAGACAGCTTACAAAATGAATAGTCAAATGGAAAAATGTTAAACTTATTACAAAGAATTTGCGCAGCATTATTTACATTTAACTTTAATCTTGGATATCCCGGTATCTCACTTGTGCATTGTATTAAAGATTTATGAAGTGGTGTTTTATTAGATTTTTTTCTTGTAGGTGGCCAAACAGCTTAAAGAACAGCAGATGGTAATGAGAGGACACAGAGAAACATCTATGGTGCATGAACTGAACAGGTCGGTCCCTTTCCAAATGGGTCTCTCTGTTTCTGTTAATCTGTTTTATTTTAGTGCCCTTTAATGTCTGATGTCTAAGGCTTTATTTTGTATTATGCAGGTACATCCCTACAGCAGCTGCTTTTGGTGGTCTGTGCATAGGTGGTCTGTCAGTCATGGCCGATTTCCTTGGTGCTATCGGCTCAGGAACAGGAATATTACTGGCCGTCACAATCATCTACCAATATTTTGAGATCTTTGTTAAAGAACAGAGCGAAATGGGCAGCATGGGAGCGCTGCTTTTCTAAATCGTCTACACATGGACACATCCGTATGCTGAGACCCACCTTATCAAACACTTTTACTTTTATGAGTATTATTGTTATTATTTTATATCTTTGTGCAATTTGAGTTTAAGTGGTCCATCCTCAACCATAGCGTCTTCAAGGTTGTTCCAGCTAACTTGCCATTTTGGCTTGAAATTGATATAAAATCAGAGCTTAGCGGGCAGGAAAGCCGGACTCTGTGGGCTTGATAACATTTGATGGGTAAACCGACCTTCTTTCCAAAAATTTTTGATTTACTGAATTTTTTTATTTTTTTTTGCCTGCTCTGCTGTATTTACTGTATGAACTGCAAAACTGACGACTAAATGTCACTCCTTTAATTAAATACACAGCGTTGAGTGTTTGTCACATTCCTCACACTTAATGTTATGCTCTTGGATATTGTCTTTGACAACTTTCAGTGACCCAGAGTCCCTTTTGGTTTTGGTGCTTACCGGTTCGTCAAAGACTTTTTTGGATGTCAGAAGGACTGTTAAAATAAAGTCGGTAAAGTTAAAAAACTTCTCAGATGAAGAAACTTTTGAGCATTTTTTTAAGCTGGAGGCTGTCATCATTTACTAATTCTTTCTACTGTCTCAGTGTGCTATATGTTTGGGATCTTTATCTTGTCCTTATATATGAGATGGAGTTGGAATATGCGACAAAAAAAAGAAATGTTTTGAATATCTGTTTCATGAGTTCTCATTGAAAACCTTAGTAAGTAATGTAGTTTTGTTGCATAATATTTAAAGGTACTTGATCAAAAATTATGTAGCAGTTTATTAAAATGTTTATTTTATAATCTATTTAGCCATAATTTCAGTGTCATGGGGAATACATTAGCTTAACCCATTTTTAATTGTGGCAGGAGACCACCCAAATGGATAACACCTCGAGTTCTTGCAGGGAACTATGCTAAAACTTAAACAATTATTCACCACAAATGGAGAAAACCTGAAACCTTTCTGGCAGACAGCATTTTAAAAATGTTTCATACCGACAGTGGTGGTAGTGTGAATTGTCCTTAAAAAGAATATCGCCTGGTGATTCCAACTACTTGTATTGCTAAATGGTGGAGCAATCTTCCTAACACTGTAATCAAAACACCTGTTCCACAGGCACTTGCTATATAAAAGAAGTGCAACCAGATCGGGTAATGCTCAGGTTTAAGGATGCTGCAATGTAGCTGATTTCTCCTTAATTACTGATTTTGTTTACTCTCATTTGTAAGTCGCATTGGATGAGAGTCTGGTAAAATAGCAATATAAATGTCAGAATGTACAGCCATCAGAACACTCCCCCATGAGGAGGAGGAGAAATATGACTAGGTGTGGCTAAGTAATGGGGAACCAACAAAATCAAGTCTTTACATACTTGATACTAGTGGGCTGTAGTTAACTTTTTTCTTTTTAATAAAAGGAGTGTGTTCCGTGTCTTAATCTGGTCCGGTTTTTACAATGAAGGCTGATCGTTGTAAAGGTTTCCGGTTTTGCTAACAATCAAATACTTTTGTGTAGTCTATTTTAGACCACAGTTTATATATAAAAAACATTGGCAGATGCATTGTACATCACACGTTGATACGAGTGTAAAGTGCTCAGAGGCGTGTGTTATTGTCAGTAATGTCAGGGCTGGACAAATGGCTCAGTTAAAGCAATAAGGTAGGAGAGAGTGTGCATTATAGTGAATAAATCACGGGAAAGAGGTTAGACAATACGCGCAAGCGGAGTGCTTTTACATCTTTCCTGTGGTTTATTCACAATAATGCCCAATATTTCTTTTATGAGACGATTACAACATAGTAGAATGCAAAAAAACTAGGTTTGATTCATAAATGCGTTAACAGAAGAATTTGCTTATAAATTTGCCTTTTTTCAGTCCGTTATGTAAATGAGCCCTAATGGAAGTAAAAGATTTCGGCTTTTTTACCATTAAGATACTGCCATGGGGCGGCACGGTGGCTTAGTGGTTAGCACGTTTGCCTCTCAGCGCTTGGGATTCCCAGTTTGAATCCCATTCTGGGTGGAGTTTCCATGTTCTCCCCGTGTCTGCGTGGGTTTCCTCCAGATCCTCCCACATCCCAAAAACATGGATGCAAGGTAAATTGAATGCTCTAAATTTCCCTGTAAAGTGTGCGTGGCTGTGTGTGTGAGTGTGTACTCGGCGATGGATTGGCGCCCTGTCCTGGGTGTATCTGCCCAGCGCCCGAGACGTTCTCCCCTGGATGGGCATGGGGACCCTATCTCCCCCCCAACCTCATAAAGGAATAAGTGGAAGATAATGAATGAATAAAAGATACTGACATCTAGTGGACGAATGTGAGGCGGTCAGAGGTGTGGGTCCTTGTGAATAATGGCACGACTAGACAAGCGACTCAGACCATCGGATTTGAGGATTGTAACTACCCTTTTATAATCAACGATTTATAATATTTAGTTTCGTCATTCAAATTTTGCTAATTTCTCTAGAAGACCATTTGACTAGAGTCTCCGTGTTAGCTCGTTCCATTTTAAGGTCATGAAATTTACCCAACCATGCCTTCATGGATTTTGCTTTGAGCAATAGGGCACAATCAAACCTTCACCAAACTGTTTCCTCAATGTGGGTAGCATACAATTGGCCAAAATACAGGCTTATACACCCGAGGCAATGGGACTATATAAAATGCTTGAATTCCATGACTCAGAGATGTGTCGCAATTCTTTTAACTGTATTGTCTTTATCACCTGTAATGTCTTGCTAGCATAGATCAACATTTCGTTGGTACTTTCATGACTCAGTGATGCTTTAATTTGGAGTTGTAAAAATGTATGCCACACTTTATTTTGTTTTGTAAACTATTTAATTTTAATTATTAATTTCCTTGTCAAGTAAGAAGTCAACTGGATAAGATAAGTGAAAAAAACACATGTAACCAATTGGGTAAAGGGGAGTGAAGGAGGGGGAGTTAGGTAATGTATAACATTCCAGTCTGGGACTCTTTCAGCTACTGTTCAGGAGCTTCAGATGAGACTTTCTCTGTTTCTTTAATTTTGCATTAAAACGGTTTTTCTATTTTGCTTGGAGAAAAGATGGCTACGGTAAAGAAGCTTTGTGAAGGTTTACCTTTAAACCCACTGCCACCAAATAATGGAAGAGATCCAAACCTGCCTCATGCACCCATCCGTACACCAGACCTTACTGCAGAGGAGAAACGAGTGAGTCTTTTTATCATCGGTGTCTACTATATTGAATCATGCCCGAGACATTGTAATAAACTAGTTCTGTAATCACTGATTATGTTGTGTATAACTTATTCAATTTTATTTAGACATAAACTAGGTGCTGAGGGTCCAAAGGTTAGAATTGCAGATCCTTTAGACCAGAACTTTGGGGCCAGCTTTTAATGTTTGTTTGTGGTCCTGTCAATAATTACCAAAGATAAGTGGTGTGGAACCAGAAACTGCTTGTATGCTAGAAAAAAATAAGAAGAATGGTGAATGATGAACTGAAGTTCCATTATAGGTTATGATAAAATCATACAGTAACACATCTACTTTGGCTTTATTACACTTTCAAAATGCAGACAAAAACAATTTGATAAAATAACCAATGTTTTATAAATTAAGATATTTCTAATCTCATTTTATTACCTTTTGCTTAATCCAGAAATCACTGGGTAAAATAAGACATACGCACCGACCACAACAGGGCCAATGTATTGCACTTATGACCAAAACACAAATAAGTAAAGATCTCACACCCAACACGAAGAGTTAGGGGAATTTAAGCAAACAAAAGGTGACCACATGACACACAGCTGAATCTAATGAACAGCTGAACAACCAGTAAATAAAAATGAATTGACCAATAAACAGCTGCGCCAGATTACACCAAATCAACAAACAATATTACCAGAACCCAATAGGGAACGCTAATGTGCAATTCCGGATGTACACATAGATTAATCGAGTGTGATTTAAAACTTGACATTTTAAGAACAAGCCCCGTTTTTAATGTAAAAATCTGATTAATTTGCAATTTTGTCCTAAAACAGCTGGCTTTGAAAAACGCTCTGAGATACTTCCCTCCTTCTCTACATACAAGTCTGGCTCCAGAATTTGCCCAGGAACTTAAACAGTACGGGCACATCTACATGTACCGTTTCTGCCCAACAATACCTATGAGGTAAGACTTAACTGTACTGCCACAGAAACATGCTTTCTGGTGTCACACTACTCATTGCCAACCCAATCCATTAAGAGCAAGGAACCGGGTCGAATAAAAAGTCTGGCGTCTGAAGCACAGGCAGCTTAGAACCTTGATACAGTAGCAATGCATGGTGTTGTAATGTCCCAGAGTCTGCATTTCAAAAAAAGCGTCTATGAACAGCGAGATACGGGGACAGATTATTGCCTTTGGGTGAACCTAAGATTGCCATCTTTCAAAAATGAAAATAAGGGACACCCACCATAGCTCCTATGTGTCATGACCACCATACACAAAAATGCTATTACAATTTTGAAAGGCTTCAAGTTGTACATTTTGTGTGCATCTATGTTCTTATTTTTTCAGAGCATATCCCATAGATCAGTATCCATGTAAGTCAAGACATGCTGCAGCTATTATGCATATGATTATGAACAATCTGGATCCTATTGTTGCTCAAGTAAGACCACAAAGATACTTAATTTAAAGATACTGAATTTAAATAGTGTTTACATAAAATAGTTTCTGTACTTATTTGGTTTTATATGTAAAAACACAGTCTTATTAAATGGTGTTATTTTTTTATTTGACACTGAGCCTGTAATTGTAGTTTGTAAAATACATCCAGAGAGTTACAATAAGTATTTTATTTAAATCTATTGTCCTTCAGTTTCCCCAAGAACTTGTTACCTATGGAGGAAATGGACAGGTGTTCAGCAACTGGGCCCAGGTGTGTGTGTGTGTGTGTGTGTGTGTGTGTGTGTGTGTGCAGACTTTCATGGGATAATAATTGATTTGCATTTTGATCATTTTCATGTTATTTTGTTCTCAATACATTGCACTAAATATAGATATCCAACTGAGAAATTTTATTCCTTGACATCTAAAATGTGTTATTTTATTTTTATATATATATATACAGTATATATATATAAATAATGTGTGTGCAGAATTATTAGGCAAGTTGAATTTGAGTTGAATCAGGTAAACCAATATAACACACAATTTAGAAATAAATTTTCTGACATTCAAAAACAAAACCAAAAACAAATCTGTGACCAATATAGCCACCTTTCATTACAATGACACTTAAAAGCCTTCCATCCATGGATACCCAAAAGTTTTCCCTCCCTGTAGATCTCACATTTCATGAGGGACCACAGGTTCTCTATGGAGTTCAAATCAGGTGAACAAGGGGGCCATGTCAATATTTTTTCTTCTTTTAGACCTTTACTGACCAGTCACGCTGGAGCATTGCCTTGCATGAAAATCATGTTTTTCTTGAATGATACTGACTTCTTCCTGTACCACTGCATTAAAGAAGGTGTCTTCCTAAAATTGGCAGTAGGCCTGGGAGTTAAACTTCACTCCATCCTTAACCTAAAAAGGTACCACAAGTTCATCTTTGATTATCCCAGCCCATATCAGTACCCCACTTGTTCAGAGTGGCGCTCTCTGCCCTTTCCATCCTCGGTCACATCCAGCTGGCCTGCCAAGAGTCACTCTCATTTCATCAGTCCACAAAACCATAGAAAGATCAAGATATTTCTTGGCTCAGTCATGACATTTTATGTTTCTTGATCAAAGGTGATCTTTTTTCAGCATTCCTTACCTTGGAAATGTCCCTAAGTATTGCACACCTTGTGATTTTTGATACTCCAGCTACATTACAGCTCTGAAAAATCACAAAACTGGTGGCAAATGGCATCTTGGCAGCTTCACGTTTGATTTTCCTCAATTTATGGGCAGTTATTTTGCGCCTTTTCTCTCCCACACGCTTCTTGCGATCCTGTAGGCTATTTGCCATGAAACGTTTGATTGTTTGGTGATCACACTTCAAAAGTTGGGCAATTTCCAGACTGCTGCATCCCTCTGCAAGACATCTCACAAGTTTTGACTTTTCAGAGTCTGTCTTCTGATCCATTTTGCTAAAGGAAAAGAAGTTGCCTAATAATTTAGCACACCTTATATATAGTGTTGATGTCATTAGACCACACCCCTTCTCATTACAGAGATGCACGTCACCAGATGTCTGGGGACAGTGGAGACTAGTTTCTCAAGGTAGGAATAGGGATGCTCTCCCATTCATGTCTAATACAGACCTCTAACTGTTCGATCGGCTTGAGCCTTCTTTATCGCACCTTTCTCTTTATGATGCGCCAAATGTTCTCTATAGGTGACAAATCTGCACTGCAGGCTGGCCATTTAAATACCCGGATTCTTCATAGCCATGATGTTGTGATTGCTGCAGAATGTGGTCTGGCATTATCTTGTTGAAAAATGCAGGGTCTTCCCTAAAAGTGATGATGTCTAGATGGGAGCATATGTTGTTCTAGAACCTGAACATAGTTCCCCTGCATTAATGGTGCCTTTCCAGACATGCAAGCTGCCCATGCCACAAGCACTCATGCAACCCCTTACAATCAGGCTTCTGAACAGAGCGTTGATAACAACTTGGGTTATCCTTGTCCTCTCTGGTCCGGATGACATGGCATCCCAGTGTTCTATAAAGAACTGACTCATCTGACCCCAGAACAGTCTTCCATTTGGCCACACTTCATTTAAAAAAAACCTGGCCCAGTGTGAATGTTTCAGCTTGTGGAGCTTGCTTAGAAATGGCTTCTTCTTTGCACTGTAGAGTTTTAGCTGGCAACGGTGGCTGGCACAGTGGATTGTGTTCACTGACAATCTGGAGGTATTCCTGAGCCCATTCTGTTTTTATCTTGACAGTGACATTCCTGTTTGAGGTGAAGTGAAGTTTAATGGCCCAGAGATCACGAGCATCCAGTAGAGTTATACAGCCTTGATCCTTACGCACAGCGTTTCAGATTCTCTGAAACTTTTGATGATGTTATGCATGGTTGATGATGATAATTTAAAAGTTTTTGCTATTTTACGCTGGGTAACACCATTATGGTATTGTTGCACAACAATGGTGGAATTGGCCACTCTGACCATCTTGGCTTCAGAGAGACACTGACACTCTGAGAAGCTCTTTTTAAACCCAATAATGTTGTCAGTTGACCTAATTAGTGTTAATTGGTCTCCTAGCTGTTATATGCTTAATTTCCTTCTTCCAGCCACTTATTGCTACTTTTTGGGATTTGTTGACACTGTGACATTTTGAATCAACATAAATGTTACATTTACTCTGATTTAAACTTTTGATCTGTCATCTATGTTCTATTACAAATTAAAAATTGAAATTTGCCATATTCACATCACTGCATTCAGTTTTTCTTCACAATTTGTTTAGTGTCACAACTTTTTTTTTGAATCCAGTTTGTAGTAAGGTCCTTTATGAGGAAACAGATATCAATTATGGCCCTGATTTAAAGAAGGAGGGCAGTAAATATTATACACGCTGGTTTTACTGTGCATTCGACTTGTGTCAGTTTTATCGGAAAGACAAATTTCCTATGAGGATGTACCACATGAACACCCTCTGTCGGAAGCTAAAGTCGGATACATCAAACTTTTCGATGAAACAGAAACTGACTGAGTAACGCTATTTCAGAAATGCTATTTCAAAAAACGCTGAACATTTCATCAACAGTAATATATTAAATAATAACCTACAAACTTACAATACTTACATTTTTTTAACATTATTATCTACAATAATACACGTTGCTGTTTTTGTGCTCAAACACAGAAATGCTAAAATTGACAACAATACCAACGATTTGCCATACAATGTAGCAAGGCTTGACAGCATCCATGTTTTTTTACTTCCATACAAACAAAAAGTGTTCATATCTGAGAAATCTACCACCCAACGTGCATTTGAAATTGCCAATAGCTCTTCGTTAGTTGGAAAAATGGGTCATTGTACTGTATGAGAAAGAACATTGATCAAGAATTTGATTGGAAAGGAGAAAAAACACATAAGTAAGTGCAAATATCAATTGGCAAAATTTTCATTAAAATGGCAAACAAAACCCGAAACACATGGTAGGAAAAGAACTACTATTATCCAGATAGATCATAGAATAAAAAAAAGGGCAAAGAAGCATCCAGTGATCAGCTTCAAAAAGATAAAAGTTGCAAAGAGAGAAGCTCAGTCCGAGAAGTGAAAGTTTTTTGCAGTGTCTGAGGGATCATTGTGTTGAAAGCAGATGTGAAGTCCACAAAGACCATGCGGACACAAGAGTCTTTCTGTTCCAGGTGGGTGAGGGCGGTGTGGACCACGGCAGAAATGGCATCCTCTGTGGATCGTTTTTTTCCGATATGCTTATTGGTGTGGGTCCACAATGACGTCGATGTTGAGAAGCTAAAGAGATGTCGAAAGCTGAAGAGGCTAGAATTTCATATTGACACTACATGAGGAGATATACCCAACCTAGAAGCCATACTGGTGGATTGTTTTTGTTGTGACATATGACAGCTAGAAAGTAGGATAAAAAAACATAATTAAATTTAACCAAACAACTAGTATAAAATAAACCAAATTTAACCAAATTTTGAGCGTTCATTAAATTACAAATTTAAAAAAGGCCAACAGACAATAAAAAGTATAACGTCTGAGTCACATTCAAGTACTGCTCCGATGGCCATACAATGGTGGCAGGTCCCCAGCAGTCCGGTGGCATGTGTCTTTCGTGCCTCCTAATTTTTCATTGCGTTGAGAGATGGCTCCAGCTGGAACCTCCGCCGGCCCTGCCCACCCTTCTTCCCTCTCTAGGAAAGCCAAAAGGGTTTGGGAATGCACCCCACTAGAGAACATATCAGGAAAACTCGCAGGGGACGTCGTCTGCCATGTGTGTCCTCATCCGTCCTGGGTTTTAGCACCATTGTAATGAGGCGTGAGTACGAATTAAAAAGGAAACAAACATTTGTCCATAAATGTATTACACAGTGTGTTTAAAATTACATTTATACTACAATTGTGTTTGCTGGTGTAATTTGTTGAATGTCCCAATGAAAAGTATTCTGTGTGCAGCTTGTACATTTATTCTTTCCTCAAAATAACTCAATATACAGTCATTCATGTCTAAACCACCGGCAACAAAAGTGATTCCGAAAAGGGACTAGACCCCTAAATGTCCAAATTGAGCGCTGCTTGACATTTTCTCTCTAAAATGTCATGTGACTCGTTAGTGTTACTAGGTCTCAGGTGTGCATAAGCAGCAGGTGTGTTCAACTTTCACACTTTCTCATATTGTTCACTTAACGTTCCAACATGGCACCCCCTGGCAAAGAACTTTCTGAGGATCTTAAAAGACAAATTGTTGCGCTACATGAAGATGGCCAAGGCAACAAGAAGACACCCTAAAACTAAAGCTGCAGAACAGTGGCCAAGATCATCCAGCATTTTAAAAGAGCATGGTCCACAGAGAACAGACCACGGGTTGGTTGTCCATAGAAGCTGAGTCACGTGCTCAGCGTCACATCCAAATGCTGTCTTTCAAATGCAGGAGTGTTGTCAGCATTGCTGCACAGATTGAAGAGGTGGGGCGTCAGCCTGGCAGTGCTCAGACCATATGCCGAACACTATATCAAATTGGTCTGCAAGGCTGTCATCCCAAGAGAAAACCTCTTCTGAAGTCTGTACACAAGAACGCCCACAAACAGTTCTCTGTAGACATGGCAACAAAGGACATGGATTACTGGAACCTTGTCCTATGGTCTAATAAAACCAAAATTATTTTGTTTGATTCAGATGGTCTCAATATCTGAAAAATTCTCAAATATCTGCCAGCTCTATGATGTCGTTACGGAGGAGTTGAAAAGAGTTCCAGTTGCAATCTGTGAAGCTCTGGTAAACTCCATGCCCAGGAGAGTTAGGGCCATTCTGGAAAATAATAGTGGCTACATAAAATATTGAGACTTCAGGAACTTTCACTAAGGGGTGTACTCACTTTTGCTGCCGGTGGTTTAGACATTAATGGCTGTATATTGAGTGATTTTGAGGTAAGAATAAATCTACACTGTTATATAAGCTGCACACAGATTACTTTTTATTGTGTCAAAGTGTCATTTTGTCAGTGTTGACTAATGAAAAGATACTTAAATATATGCAGAAATGTGAGGGGTGTATTCACTTTTGTGATACACTGTATCTGTTCTAAATTAAATCAAAATGATACTCTAAATGCTTTCTTAGATTTTTTTGTGCTCAAATAACTGTTTAAACTGGACTTATTTTGTGTCCCTGTGTACCCCTGACTGTGGGTGTGTGTGCATGTATTCAAGTGTGTGTATATGCGTGTGCATTTAGCTATATTGTACATATAATGCTTTCCATTATTTTATTTCTCCTATTACTGTATGCACACTTTGTGAAAGATATAGCATTTATGATGTAGATGTTTAAGTAATTAAGATCAATAAAAAAGATTAAATTAAATGTATGTAAAATGACTGTTTATTATTATATTTAAAATTATAATGTATTTGTATTTCGTTTAAATTATAGGTTTAAAACAACTGCTATTGAAAAATGTTGGGACACTAATCAAACTGAATAAAATTTGAGGGTGTGTTCCAGCTGCCGAAAATGAAAGGTGACAGAAACCTAAAATTCGGACAACGCACCTCGCGTCATTCTGCGTGGTGAGGACGATACAGATGTCACAAGAGTTAGACAATAAGTGGCTGGAAAAAGGAAATTTAGCATTGAATGCTGGAAGACCAATTAACACTAATTAGGTCAACTGACAACAAAATTGAGTAGAGCTTCTCACTGTCCATGTCTTTCTGAACCCAAGATGGTAAGAGGATCACCAATTCCACCATTTTTGTGCAGAAAGATGCACAAACGGTTGCATGAGTGCTTGTGGCATGGGCAGCTTGCATGTCTGGAAAGGCACTATTAATGCAGAGAACTATGTTCAGGTTCTAGAACAACATTTTCACGAAGTCATCTCTTTTAGGGAAGACCCTTACAAGATAACCCAGACCACATTCTGCAGCAATCACATCACCCCTACGTAGGAGAAGAATCTGGGTACTGAAATGTCCAGACTGCAGTCTAGATCTTTCACCTATAGAGAACATTTGGCGCATTATAAAGAGAAAGGTGTGACAAATTTTTTGGAATCTGCTTTGTAACTTTTTTATTTATATGTATTTTCTTGGATCGGGGAGTGGTAGCTTAGTGGTTAGGGCATTGGACTATCAATCAGAAGGTTGGGGTTCAAATCCCAGGTCCACTGAAGTTACCAATGTGGGTCCCAGAGCAAGACCCTTAGCACTCATTGCTCCAGGGTGCTGTATAAACCCTGAGTTCTAACCCCAACCAACCAAGTTTGGATATTTGTCGCTTTGGATAAAAAAAAGCGTCTGCTAAGTAACTAAATGTAATGTAAATGTAAATGGATCAGTTTTGAACTGCATTACAGATTGACAGTTGTTCAGTTAAAAAAAACTTAAAATGAAACTTTTGGATGAAAAATAATGATGTCTATTAACCAATTAATAAATCATTCATTTAAAAGAAGTCATCATTGGCAGCCCTATAACTGTTCAGTAGGAATTATTTTTTTATTGTTATGCTTGGTGAAACTCACAGTGTACAATGCTTAAACAAATATGCAAAGGAGAGGCACTCACTTGCACCATACATATGAAGAACAACTTGTCTAGGTCAAAAATTTGTTGGCTAAATTATTAAGACTTGCAAATCTATCAGAGTTGTCGCTGTTACTGTCACTGTGCTTTTTCACTGCTGTCTTTCTAAACTCTGGACTGGATTTTTGTTAATTTGCTATTGCTAATTTCAGATAGTACATTTGTTTCTTTTCTGTAAAACTTTTTGCTGGAAGGTGCTATCATGATAATTTTACAATGTTTGATTTCGCATTTCATTTTATTCAGGATTAAGCAAATGTTTATGAGATGAGTTGAATTGATGTCACCTCTTGTTTGCTATTACATTTTTAGCTCTAATTTAAACTTATCTCCTTCTCTTTGGCATCAGGTTTCCATCACTAATGGGTCTGTCTTTCTTCAGCTTGTGGGTGTCTTTAAATAAATGCTTTATTTATTGCTGTCCTGTCTGACTCACTACCAGCTGAAGGCTAAGTGTGACAAGAGATCAGTAAGTTTAGATCAATTTAGATCAATATAAAATGACATGAAAATTAAAGTACAAAAAGGTAAATGTAAATTCCATCTTGTAAACTTATTAAATACCATACCATAGATCAGTGGCACTTTGTGCATTTTACAGCTAGGCCTTCAATAATGATACGTCTGAATAAAATCACCTGCCTATAATGTAACAATTGCGCGTCAAAGGCCAAACGGGAGCTCGCCTGCGTCAAGCCGTGAAGGAGCAGGTTGCCAGGTGAGGGAAAAAGACGTTTATTAAGACGTGTAGCGAAAACACGCAATACAGGCAGCGGAAACGACACGCAAACAAAAACATCAATCCAGGACAGGGACAAAACGAAAGTCGACAGAACATATACTGCAAAAGTCCCGGTCACGTGGAAAAGGAACCAATAACAAAAGTGAACAGTTAATTAACTGAATGGAACCGAAAACAAGTTAATTAACTGAAAAAGATAACAAACAAAGGTAAGGAGTGCCGAGCACGTCTTACATATAACTGTTTTATGGCTATAAAAACATCCTATGTAGAAGTGCAGTATAAAGAATTGCTGCATCGCTGAGCCAGTGTGATGAAAGTGCCGCAGTGTGGGGGGTAATTGCTGCAGAAACATCAGCGATGAGATTACCACCAACCAACTGCTGTGTTTTAATTAAAATTAAATCACTAACAATAATCTCATAATTTTGCAATATTATGTAGGAAAATAACCCTTTGTAAACAAATAACATCTTTTTATTAAAAACAGTTAAATTAGTTTCATTAACAAGTCGTTTTCTTTTGCCATCAAAGCTAATGCTCTAAGCGCTGAACACCTTGTGAGTCTGGGCACTCCAGGCAGTTTGCAGTTCAGGAATATGACAGCGCTGAAGGATAATGGTGTTCCTGGTCACTTCCTGTTCGATTATTTGTTTCTCAAATCTTTGGCTGTTAATTTTTTTTTCTCTCAACATGCTTTTTTTGACTCGGTTGACTGTTTGCAACATAACGTTTGATGGTTCTCTGATCACTTCCCAATATCTTAGCAATTATTGTATCCATCTAAAAAACTTTTTACAATTTTTGACTTTTCAGAGTCAGTCTCTTTTTTGGCCTATTTTTGGTCATAGGGGGTTGATCTCCTTAGGCCACACACTTGCTCATTACCCAAATACACATTACCAGATATGCTTAATACCAATAGGTATTCAAGTTTATGTGTCACATAAACTGTTCAGGGAAGTTAATTAACTCTGCATTTGTCCTCCAGTTTTAGTTAATTAACTTGTCTGTGATTGGTTCTGTTTTGTCGGCACGTGATCGGGTTTGTGTATT
>JAOUQT010300156.1:0-13911 GCA_025769995.1 Xyliphius kryptos | reverse complement strand
TTTTCCGCAGGATTTCACCAACAAAAGGGAGAATAAACCAAAGCGGAAGCCTGGAGTAAAATCCTGTCACAACTAGCACTGTGTAATCTTAAGATCCATTCGTGCTCGATGTTAAATACAGATATGGATATGGATTGGACGAAGCAGTATCATTGGGGACACTATCACCTTCACTTAATTTTCACTTAACCTTCATCATTTTGAAGTAATTACAGAATTACAAGCACAACATTGACAAAAATATTAGAGGAATAAACATAAAACTAGAAATCATGGCACAACCATGAACCATAGCTTGACACCTTTATTGTTAATATCATCAATATTCCACAATCAATTAAAAACACACACTCATATAAAATTAGAAAAATAATCATTCCTGTCCATTTTCATGTGATAGCACCAGGTAAAACACGTAAGTATTTCAGGCATGCACAATGATGATGATGTTGCGCACAATGATGACACTGTGCTGCTAAGACGTCTGGGAACAGTAGGAAAGTGTAGTCTTTATAAATGCATTCATTTGATACATTTGCTTATCTGTAATTAAATGGAATTAAATTGAATTTAGTATGAATGTGTGCCCTATAATACTTTAAGGGTGGTCCTACACTTGTACCTAGAGTTGCTGGGTGGGCCCTGGCTCGCCCACGCCTAAGTGTGGATTAAGTAAAATAGGGGTGTCATATATATGGGTCATTCCAAATGTATCTTAAGTAAAGAGTTCCATGGTGTTATTGTTTTGTCCCATCCATCAGAATGTTAATGTCCTTCTGTTCTCATTACAGAGCTGCTACATGAGCTGCCAATCAAATGTATGAACTTTTGGGAGAAGAACAATGATATGAGAAACAGGAATCACAGGGGGCCATCAAGACCCCATAATGAACCCATTCAACCCATCAATCCATCAACAGATAGATTATTATCAGTAGTAGTATTAGCATCAGAATTATTATTAAGAAAGCTACAGGATCATGCAGAGTAATAAACATATACAACTTCTTTCCCACCATTACTTCCTCCATACTGAACCCACACCCTCATCCTTCCTCATCACTACTTCCCGCAATCCTTCTGTCTGCCTGTCAAAATCCATGGCAAACTTTTTGTAAAGATCCCCAGGCTACCCATCAGACCACCATGTTCATTATCAACAGAATGATGTGATGCCAAAGTCTACAGCAAAAGTTGCCTTAACTTGGTCCATATTTGTTTATAACTAGGACCCGGGAGCAAAGAAACCCATCACATCAAATCACAGCCTGCTCATCCTCTTTCTTTACTTTTTATTACTCTTTAAATATCACTCCCGTCATTTTTATCGGTCATTACTGAGGGGTTGCTGATCCTGACCTCATATCCCACACCCGTTTTATCCACCATGATGGTCAACTTGCTGTGGAAGCTCAAATGACATAACACATACATAATGACCGGTTCCTGCTGGAAACATACTGTTCACTTGCACACTCTCACCATTCATGTACAGACCCTTTTTAATCTGTTATCACCTAAATGAGTTTATCATCGGGGTTTCTCTGAAGATTTCTTCTTCTTATCATCTTTGGGAGCTTTCCTTACCAGTAGATGTAGTAAATTATATAAACTTCATTATTATATTGTATTTAATTTCTCTTAAGTTGCACAAATTTGATACTTTCATTTAGAAACTCCATTTTAAGTTTAATTATGTTTCTATTATAGATGCAAAATTTTATGAATTCTGCATTAATGTGTCATTACACAATGCTTGTCGATATCTAACCAGAACCATTTAAGGTTCTATTGTTCTAATGAGTTCTAATGAGAACTTCTGCAAAACAAATAGATTTTTTATCTCAGCATAAGTTTCATCCAACATCTAAACTGTTAGCAAACTGCACTACAAAATGTAATATCTCTACAAAGCTACTGTATTTATCCACAAATTAAACTCAGATGCAGAATAATGAAGTGCAGATTTACCCTTTAGCTTTTTTCATGGGTCTAATCTTTGTTCCCTTGAGCGAGGGCCAGCTGAAGTTAGAAGAGATTAGCTCATCTCCTGTCAGCTTCTCTTAATCCTTCTCTTCTCTCACTTAATGGAGGTGTGCATTGATGGGGTGATCCCATCAGGGAGAGAGAGGGAAAGAGAGAGAGAGAAAGAGAATGAAAGAGAAATAAAAAAACAGAAAGAGAGAGAGAGAGAGAGAGAGACCAGACATTGTTCATCCAACACTTTGTTCTACCTCTTTTCCACTGCCTCACTGTTATAAAGTTACATCAAATTAATGAAGGAGAAAAAGTTTGCAGACTGTGTAGAACCTCGGGTTTGTATTTTATTAAGCATAGAAAAGAGAGAGAGAGTGAGTGAGAGAGAGAGGGAGAGAGAGTATGATGTGCTTCTTTGGTTGCTCATACTTTCCAAAGTAGTGTCCTTGTGTTTGGAAAGTAAAGGAGGATAAATTCAGTGGAATGGATTTATGCTAACATGAAAAAAATGGGGGGAAAATACTACAAGTGATAATGGAAATATTAGAATTATATCTCAAGAGAGAGAACAAGAAAGAGAGACTGAGTGAGAGCAGAGAAAGAGTTGATGTGGATCAATGTTGAGACGTTGGAAAGATTAAAGCTCTTAAATCCACTTTACTTCATAAACCACACATGTCCATGACTATGTGTCTAGAAGATGGCTTGTTTTTTCCCACCAACAGCCAGAGACTTTCCCAACAGCTGTAATGTTTCAGAAGCATCATGTTTTTAGTTTGGTTCAATTCCCATTGTCCTATTTCATCAGAGAACACATTTAGAAATTTTTCACTCTTCTTTTTTATTAGTGGACAATGGATCTGACCCTCTAGTTTTATTTATTAGGCTTTAGAGCGTATGATAATTATCAGTTTTGTGTAAAATTTGCATTAATATAAACATTATTGAATGTGTCTCAAAACTTATCTCTCTACATAGGCAGCATTCTAAGACATCAGTAATGACGGGCATTCTTCAGAGAAGATGTCTGTCTTGGAATTAATGTGAGAGAGAAAGTAAGAGAAAGAAAGAGAGAGAGAGAGAGAGAGATGTAGAGAATTTCTGAGATCATGGAAAGCTTAAACTTTTATGACATCCACTATTAGTTCATAAACCACCCATGTCCATGACTGTTTTCCCAACAACAGCCAAAGACTTTCCCAACAGCCTTCAGGCTCCTAAATCTTTGTGTCCTCGGTTTGGTTCCATTCCCATCATCCAATTTCATCAGAGAACACACTTAGCATTAAACATTCTTCCATTTCATTAGTGAATAGTTTTGTCATTTCTGCCGCATCACACTAATGACACATGTAGTCGTGACAGGATTGAGCATTACTAAATGAATGGCTGTGTCTCAAAAACTAGTCATCTCTCTACATATGCAGCATATTATGCCATGCTGTTCCACCTTAGAAAAGAATCAGAATATTTCATGAGAAACACATAACATTAGTAATTACAATAATGATACTTTTTAAATGTGTAGACAAACTGCCTTGGAATTCTGACTATACGGAAAGCCATACAGGACAAAATAATGTTGTAGTGGATAAGGGTGAGAGAACAGATTATTTTTTCTAAAATAATTGTTTGTCACACAAACTACTATGTTGAAATAATGTTACTCACGTCGTCATGTTATGTCATGCTTTCGCAGTGGGTACCTGTATGAATTAGTCAACTTTCTTCAATGCCTCCTGTCAAGTGTTGTTGTAGTAGTCTGGTCCACATTTTAATATTGTCCATCCTAGTTATTCTTAGTCTTCCATGACTCTCTCAACAAGTCCCTTCATTAATTTTCTTTATCAAATAACTGTAGTAAAGTAACTTGAGGGATTTGATATGAGTAACTCCATTTCTATTCTGGCCATCTTGTAAACATTGGTCATAGTGGTCATAGTCTTCGTCCATGAGATCTGGAGTCAAGGCTTCAAATCCATATATGGATACAGGGCAGACCAAGACTGTCATCAGTCATAGCTTGGTTTTCATGCTAATTGATTAGTTTTTTTCATATCTTTGTCAATTTGACTATCACCACCATGCCCATTACTATTATTGACTTTACGGCACTGACACAATCTGCAGTATTTGTGTTATAACTGCAACTCAATACTTACAGTAAATATATATGTTTGTGTATGTAAGAATGTTAAATATTCGTGAAACCCTCATGATGAGGCAGTAGATGCAGACTGAAGAGTGCTGCTTCGAAGAAAGGAGGAAGAGTCAGGATGAGAAATGGCACTTACTCCAATGCGCTGTTCAGGCTGGGTAGTCCAATTGTACATCCCCTCTTCCTCCTAAAACTGGGTCTAGAGGATGATGCTGATACATTCCTGCAGCTTTTGAATGACCTCTGCAAGCTCAGTGGTCACACAAATTGTCAGAGATCAAATCAACACCTTCCAATGTATGGGCTGGTTGAATAATTTATTTACATGTTGAAGAAAATGCTTCATAGGATTTGTGTGTGTAAAATTAAGAACTGGGATAGATGACACCTCTGTGGTTTGCAGTGACTGGAGAAGCAATGACTAGAGAAGTCAATTTATTCTGGTTCTAAAAAGTTCAGAACTGCATGTATCACCGTAAGGTAAATGTAATGTCATACTCTTGACTTCAAATATGAGTTCGCTTTCATCTGCATCTTCTATCTCATGTAGCTTGTAGTAGTCTGGCCCCTAATAATCCAGTCCACCTTGAAATGTAGACTGTTCTTAGTCATCCGACTCCCTCCAAAAGTTGTGTCATTACATTTCAATTACACTTAATCAAAATTTTGTCATGTGGGATTCTCATCAAAGATAAGGTCAATGCAGTATCAAAATTCAACAATCGTAATTTTTTTTTGTCTCTGGTTGGTTTGAAAGCATTTCTTGTGCAGGTGATTGAGTGGGAGCAGTGCCCTGTGCTGCACATCAGTTGGACGCTCTCCATCAACAAGCAATTGAGGTGTGATTGAGAAGGAGTAACTTGTGAGCAAACGGTCTTCACCTTGTGTTATTTCCTACTGGGGAAGCCTCTACCACTCTGGAACACACTCTGCTGCAACATATCCACCACAGAAAGGATGCAAACAATTACCTGTTATATCTAGCTTTGCAGTTATTCATGTTTGAGGTGCTCCACAGGCCAGGAAGACAGATGGCAGCTGTGTACTTCCTATCTTTTTCCAGGGGGGGTAGCGCTACAGATTGGATGACTGCCCAAAATGAGACAGGCAGTGGGGGTACATTGCTGTGCGATAGAAAGAATTGTGTCATCTTGCGAAAACAGGAGATACAGAAGCAGAGAATGGTGACACCTGTGTTGGAAATAACCTCTAACAGGTTTGTTCTTGTGTGTGTTTGTCTCCAGCAGGGATAAAAGTGAGCAGATTGAGATAGAAAAAGGAAGAGAGAGAAAGAGAGAGATCGAGATGCTGAGAGAGCGCAGACTCATGTAATATGAAAAACTGTGAACTTAAAAAAGAAAAAAAGATTGCGGACTGGACTAGCAAATTGGGGTTGTTTATTACACTTCTAAAACATTAAAGGTACTTGATTTGGGGTCATAAATTAAAGACCGGTTTCACAACACTATGTTATGGCAGCAAAGGATTTCTTTTAGTGAAGTAATATATTATGTTAATGTTGCATTTTGCATGATTTGCTGATGTTCTTGGTACCACTTGTTACATTTTCACTGTGCCTGTGCTCCTGTTTCCTACACTGAATGTAGGAGAAAATCTTTTGCAGAGGTGTGAGACATTTATTTTCAGTTTATTTGCCGACTGCAATACCCTTAAATAAAATATTGTTCTTTGGAGTAAATGTGTGGACTCATAATGTGTGGTTTACCAATAAATAAGATTACTCTTATTATATCACATCATCTACACAAAAAAGGAAGTGCACCCTTATGGTAAATGGGTTATCAGCATCAGACCAAGAAAAGATTTGTGTAGCTTTAAATCTTCTTTGTCTTTCGGCTTTTCCCTTCAGTGTATCTTTAAATAAACATCTTAAATATGCTGTTTATGTATTCAAATAGGTTTATATATGATCCCATTTTACTTGCTTAATGCCTCTTATGTTTTATGTTTGCGTGCGCTGTCTTCTGCGTGCGCACACACACTGGTTCATTTAAAAGCTTCAGCTTTTTTTTCTCAGCGATGCCTCCATTGTAAGTGCAGGCAACCATGCTCCCTTTTCATTTTATTCAGATTTTGCGTCTTTGTTTTGTTGGTTTTTGTCGCCTGTTATGTAGTGATCAGCCCGTTTATGTCTCAGCTCAGGTACCATAACAGTTACCATAGAAGCACATTTAAAAATCAACTCATTGTTTATTATTGTATATGTACCCATGTAAAACAATAATAATGAGAAGAAGAAAAAGAAGGAGAAGAAGAATTTTACTGATAAACTACCATATATTTTCTTTATTAAATCAATACATCCTTTGTCTTACACTTAATCCACATGAGTTGTGGGTTAGCCGATGGTCACCCGGCAACACCCGAAAACCCAAGTGAATGGTGATACAACAGGGCCACCTACTGCTAAACCCTCCTGTCTGATTATATCAATGTAAATCTTTCAAGGCACCATAAACATGTATTCTACATAGCTGTAAAGAATGCTTGTTGGAACAGCCGCCTCTTCTAATCATGTTTTCATTTCCTCCTTATTATGAATCTAGATAACCAAATGCACTTATACATTTTTAATCCCCTTCAGCACAAATTAGTTTAGTCATTATGCAACACAGATAGCTGCTCAACACAGACAGCTGCTTAAGCCTTATTTATTGCATTTTTCTGTAGGAGGATTATTAAGGTTAATTGGATTTGATTCAACCTTTTTTTACTTTCGCACCCGAAGCATCTGTAGTTATTAATTTGAGTATAAATTAATTGCTGCCTTGAATTACATATTTTATATAATATTGTACTAGACACATGTTTACCATACTAAACACACACAACTACATTTCTATACAGCATCTTTTAATAAAATATTGCTTTTACAAACCCGGTTTTAAAAAAAGTTGGGGCAAAGTACAAATTGTAAATTAAACGGCTTGCAATGATGTAGAAATTTGGCTGGTTTTGGCTTTTCCAGCCATTTATTGCCCTATACCAACTTTACTGAGATGTGTTGCTGTCACGAAATTTTAAATGAGCCAATATTTGGCATGAAATTTACAAATGTCTGACTTTCAACATTTGATATGTTGTCTATGTTCTATTGTGAATACAATAACAGTTTTTGAGATTTGTAAATTATTGCATTCCATTTTATTTACAATTTGTACTTTGTCCCAACATTTTTGGAATCGGGTTTGTATATTTTTGTGTGACTTGTGAACTAATGGAAAAAATGTAATCTATACATTTGTGGCAAAATGGACTGTGGGAATTCAATTTTTTGCCCTTTTCAGAGAACAATAAGTATTTATCTAGTAGTTTGAAAGGTGTGACCCAGTGACTATACTTAAAACTCAGAACTGCAACATAAACATAGACAATATTTCTATTGCTCTTTTAAAATTTTGTTGCCATCTAAGAATGTAGTGCTAATTGAGTCGAAGTGTGCCATCATCCAGTCCAACACTGTCAATTTTCATGCATATCCAACTGTTTTAGACGTGCATATAACACTCTTTCTTTTTGGCATCATATTTAAGCTAATTTAGCACTTGCAATTTGGAGACTGGGCCAATTTGTTCAGCAGTGCAGAAGTGACAGTTATGGATTGTAATCATTAGGCTTTCTAACTCATGGGGTCCAGGAATTGTTCAGCCTTATCTAGAATCATATTTGTTTTAGAAATATTTCCTTATTTCAAAATTGTCCTTGATTATCAAAAAATTTTCTTTTGCCATGCATATGTGATTAATTCAATGAAAGTAATGAGATTAGTCAATGACAAGCAAGTTCTTTTGATTTGCACAAAAGATGTATTGTCAAATTACAAGGCCTTTGTACTGTCGTTGCAATCAGATGCTCCATCATCTCTGTTGGTTTGGTGTGTTATCTAATTTAATCATGTCAGTGAGGGGTCTTATCATTCCTGATATATTTGGCAGATATCACTTCAGGCACTAAAGCATACATACATCTAGCATGTCTCTTAGCAGCTATAGCACCACAATGCCACTTGATATCTCTTCCCCAGCTAGTTTATCTGGTTTGGGTGAGGCAGAACTTTGTGTCACTACGCTTTTCTAGAGGATTTGCAGAATGCCATGGTGTCTCTCCTTATCCACCCTATCAGCATTAGGGTTATTTACTGCACACAAATGCATCATGGTGCATTGTGCAAACATAAATAGGAAGAAATATCTTCAGTCTATGAGGAATTGAATGATGATTTAAAATGTTATCTTTTGAATCTAGTGGCAAGATGATAAAATGAAATTCATGAGTGTCATGTTGCTTTCCTGCTTAGTTGGAAGGTTTTGGAGAATTGTGCTATAAGAGACTGTTGACTCACTGGTCAGCAAACATAAGGGCTAATGCAGGTTTCTTTATATTATTCATATTGTCTTTGCAAGTTCTATACTTCATGACACAACATCCAGCTGCAGCAGTTATGCCTCAGCAAAAATTAACTGGACTTTTATGAAATAATGACTCCTCTGTTCAAGCTAAAGACTCCAATCAAGAGCCAGTTGATAACGTAAAAACTAGAGAGAAGATGAGATCAGTGGTGTAGGACAGCAAGTCAATGCAACAATAGATGCCAGTCTCAATGTTTCCACACCCGTACCCATACATATTCCTACAGTCAGCATGCTCCAGAACTACAGTTGGTTTTATTTCTCAGTGTGCCTAGACTCCAGTACTGCAGCATATCACAACCCACAACATCCAAGCCCCAAGTTACAGCGTGCCATGCTTAAGTGCATTAAGTTTTATGTGCTGCTGCAGTTTGCCACCATTCAATAAAGATTACCTAGCCTCATGTTATGTCCTAGAGGTTGAGTCCAGCCCACAGGCAGCCTAGAACATTGTGGTACCACAGAGTGATGTGGAGGACATTCCTAAACCCTGCTCCACCACTGACATCATTTAGTTGCCTGGCTCAGCTGAGGACAGCATCTTGATCCCCTACTCCACAATGGATCATGATCCAATACACCCCCTGACTTGGCCAACTCGCTCCCTACTCTAACCTTGTTACGCTGAGGACATCTAGTCTAAAGACCCCCTTTGCTTCACAGATATTGACAGTTACTTGCCTAGCTTTACCATAAGCTCAATTCCCCCCTGCTTTATGGTGTGGAAGATGTTCCCTTCAGGTTTTACATAGGGCTGCACTTCTCCTGCTAGCTGTGCTGAGGCTCTAACTACCCCTCAAGCTCCGGGTGTTTCCAAGCTCCACCCTTATGCAATAATGATGTTCTGAACGCTTCTTCTAATTCTGCCCAAGTAATTATGCACATAACTGTCACCAAGAGGCATAACACATTAGAAAAATATTTGTTATGGCTGCATGTATTTGATTTGCCTGTTTGTCGCTTTTCCAGTCTAGTATACATGTAGTCCCAACAGTAGTGTCCCATTATAGACAACCTAATACAAGCATATCCAGACTACCAATAACATGTTTAATAGTCAATCATTTTTACAATAATGAACTTGTCAAATAACTAATAAATAAAAATAATCATTCATTAATCATTATCAAAGTAAAATCATTTAACTGTGATATTAATTTGAGGTCATATAGCCATCATTACTTACAAGTTACAGCACACTTCAGCTCAAGGATTTGTCTTTTTATTCACAGTTTTATCCAAATCATTTATAATGCTCTGTTTCGAAATGTAACACACAGTGCCCTTGACATCAGCACCACATATTAGCATTCAAGCATGTGGAAAGGGTTAAAATATATAGTGAAAAATCTGGTAGAGAAAAACAAGTGTCGGCAACACAGGCTTTAAACATTTTTGACACTACCACATTTTAAGCACATATAATAAAATATAATAATAGTGAATGTTTCTGCAGCCACTGCTAAACAAAACCATAGATGTAACCGTTTATATACATTTTATATCAATATATTAAAGTCAACCACTTGGGCACTATCTGCTAATATGTCAAAGTTTGCAATAGTGCTTACACAACTTCCTGCTGCCATGCTGAGTGAGCTGCCTGGTGCTGGAATTGTATTAGTAGATGCCATGACTCTGGGAGCATAATTGTTCTTTTAAAGGTCTTGTTGCCATAACTGTTCACATGGTTGACTATGAGTTTTTCGGTGACCTGGTATATCAATAGTGTGAGGCTATAGAAAAAAAATAGGAGATCTTGTGTGAAAGCCATGCTTATCTAATCTACTGAATGTCCTACAGAGTAACTTTTTGGCCACCCCCCTTTTTCTAAATGTTCACACAGTTTTTTTAGTAAAGTGTTGAGAACATGCTAGAAAGCTACAAAACAAACTTTGTCTTTTGCGAAGCGGAAATAAAGAGAAAAAATTGTACACTTCATGTGTGCAACAAAATTGGTCCCAACCAGGGACCAGTGTGATTCCAAAGTTTGTGTCATAAGCATAATTCCCAAAGAGCAAGATATCACACAGCATAATGGAACTGCATCCGCTTAAGGACAAGTTTGTGGGACTGTTACAGCTGACAAAGTGAAAAGACATACATTGAGCTGACTAAAAAATGAATAAGTGAATCAGAGCTGTTAAAGAAGCAGAGAAGGTACCAAAAGAGTCCTTGAGAAATCTAGTGAAATGAAGGAATCCATCAGGGATGTGCAAGAAGGACAGACTACTAATAATGAAGAGGCTGAGCTTGAATGACTGCAAAAGGGCTGTATACAAAAATACATATGAATTTACAGGCCTCATCAAAAGTGCTTCATATGGAAATTAATTTACTAAAATTGAATGTAATCAGAAAGGACTCATTAATTCTTAATACAGACAATTACAGCTTCACATGTTTAGAATTAAGCGAGAGCTGCAAACAAAAATGCACATTGGCACACCATGTCCTTACAGGCGAGCAAAAAGTGGTCAGACAACTGAGCATAGTACAACTGAACAAATGAGTCTGAAAAGCTAATATGTAAACTCATCTGTTGTACAAATGGATTCTAAACTGACAGATCTGGTGAAACAACTTAGAGAAGTGGCTAAAAATTAAAAAAAGCATCTGGTATTCACCTCTAACATTCCACCAACTGTTTCAGTGTTACAATAGCATGTAAACACTGACTAAAAGCTGGCAAGAAAAAACAGTGAGATCATCAAATGCGGCAAAGCAGGGCATCTCACTCAAGGCTGATTTCAGACAGTATCATACACCTGAAGGAAAAAGCAGACACAGGCCAGGTGTTGGGATGAGGGATATCACCTGACTGGGTGAAAAGACTCTGAGATAGTGCAGAGGTTAAGTGGTATTGGCTACTTTTTTGGAGTTTCTCATGGTGATTGGAAGCGGGCCTCTTTCCCTTCGGGTTAGAGGAGGGCTCTTGCTGTTGTTTGTGCCTATGGGCCAAACAGCAGCACAGAGTATCTGGCCTTCTTGGAGTCTCTGAGAGGGTTCCTGAAAAGTGCCCTACTGGGGGCTCCATTGCTGGAAGCGGTGTTATTGGGAGAAATGGCCTCCTTGATCTGAACCAGAGTGGTGCTTTGTTACTGGATTCTGTACTAGGCACAGTTTGTCCATAACAAACTCCATGTTTAAGCATGAAGCAGTTTAGGAGGAGGAAGCAGTACTTTCCTGTTTACAGTATGGTTGGGGAGCTGTTGACCTCAACTGGGCATATTGTCAGGTGGTGAAAGAAATACTTTGAGAATTTCTCACCATCATTCCATTGAGAAAGCAAGGACAGAGGTATACATGTTCATTACCCAAGCCACTATAGGGAATCACACCTCTCAGCGTCCCCCAGGAAAATAGGAAAAAATTGGATAGGAGAATTCTGCCAATAGTTGAACCTCAGATTCAGGAGGAACAATGCAATTTTCTTCTTGATTGAGAAACACTGGACCAGCTCTATACTCTTCACAGGGTGCTTGAGAGTTTATGGAAGTTTGCCCAACCAGTCCACATGTGGAATTGGGAAAGGTATTCAACCATGTCTCTCATGGTTCTCTGTGGGGGTGTTTCAGGAGTCTAAGGTCTTTGTTAAAGGGCCATACGTTTCCTGTATGAACAAAGCAGGAATCTGGCTTGCACTGGCAGCAAGTCAGGTCTCTTTCCAGTGCATGTTGGACTTTGGCAGGGTATCCCTTTGTCACTGGTTCTGTTCAAAATTTTTTATGAATAGAATTTCTAGATGCAGCCAGGGGCCATAAGAAGTCCTGTTTGGGAACCAGAGGATTTGATCTGCTTTTTGTGGATGAGGATGTTGGTTTTTTTAAACTGGGGACTTCAACATCCTCAGTGATTCAGTCTTTGTACATGTCTGTCGTGGTAAAGAATAAGTTAAGCTGAAAGGGAAAGCTTTCAATTTACTGGTTGATCTAAATTCCGACTCTGACCTATGCTTTTGGCTAATAAATCTAGGGCAGTATTCCCCCTGGGAGGAGGCCCCCCAGGAAAGACCCAGGAAACGTTGGAAGGATTATGTCTCTTGGCTGGCCTGGGAATGCCTTGTTGTTCTTCCCAAGGAGCTGGCTGAGGTGGCAGGAAAAAAGTAAGTTTAGGCTTCTCTGCTTAGACTGCTGCCTCCGCGACCCAGCCCCGAATAAGTGGTAGAAGATGGAAGGATATTAAAAGGCATAGAACAGAGACCAGAGATTACCACAAAAGTCATGAGTTCTTCTCTCTCATTTGACTGTGAAATATTTCTTTAGTTTTATATCCATCTTCAAGCACAAACTTTGTTTGGTCCTTCAGACAAACAAAGAAAGGTTCTTTAGACATTAAAATCTAACCGAAAATTTTAAGACTAATCTTCCTTAACCATAGCTGCCTTCTGAATCAACTCAGTGAGATAGGTCTCGCTGGGACTGTGCTGTCATGGTTTAAATCCTATCTAAGCAATAGGTGTATTATTTAGTATTTGTATCCAATACAATAACTATCAAACAGGGTGCCCCCAAGATTCTGTACTTGGACCTCTGTTATTTATGATTTACATTCTGCCGCTTGGTAATATCTTTTATAGATTTGGTTTAAACTTTAATTGCTATGCTGATGATACCCAGGTCTACCTCAGTTTTAAAGCTTAGGATTCTTGTCCCTACAACTTTTTTAACTAACTCTCTGCACAAGCTGACCCTCTTTTCAGTTTAAAATTCCTATCATTAAATACTCATAAAACTTAATTTCTGTTTTTTGGCACAAAATCTGCTCTAGCATCATTTTCAAATGTGGTGCTTTATTTAGGTGATAGCATCATCAAGCCCTGTGACGCTGAACGAAATCTTGGTGTCACTTTCACCATGGTCCTAAAACAGCTTCATTGGTTGCCTATTAACATAAGAAACAATTACAAAATCCTACTTCTTACTTTTAAGACTCTTTATGGTCTAGCTCCTGATTATTTAGTTGACAGCCTCAAGAGTTACACTCCAGCTCAGAATTTAAAATCATTTAGTGTGGGTCTGTTGGAAATTCCTAGGTTCAGGCTAAGTTTTCTGGAACTCTCTTCCACTTTCTTTTTGAACTGCTTCCTCTCTATCTGATTTCCAAACTCTACTAAAGACTAATCTATTTTCTCAGTTTCTTTCCACAACATTTACTGTTTGATGTTATATGTATTTTGTTTTCCTTATTGTAAAGTGACTTTGGGTATTGTGAAAGGTGCTATATAAGAGTGTTGGAGAAACTTAATAAAGCATTAATATTCGACAGTTACAGGGGTTAGACAATGAAACTGAAACACCTGTCATTTTAGTGTGGGAGGTTTTATGGCTAAATTAGACAAGCCTG
>JAOUQT010300149.1:0-16193 GCA_025769995.1 Xyliphius kryptos | reverse complement strand
CGGCAAAAAAATATGATGGAATAAGGAGCCAAACGTATCGAATTCAGCTGCAAATAAATAGCCAGCTTCATCCTCGTTCGTAAACACGAAACGCGCATAGATGTCAGTGTAACTGAAAGCCAAGGTATATGTCAGCCAATCAGAATCCCTCAAAACAAACACCCAAACCTCCAAGTTCTCCTTTTCCTGCGCCCCTCAATGCGTAGCAATAGCTGTTAAAAATTTACCAAAAATTAAAACAGCTAGTTTATCGGTTTGGATACAGACTGCGGTCCGCCTATGAGTGACCTCTTTAATAGACACTGAGAAGAAACAAGAAAGTGGATTTATTCTTTGTACCGTGGCCCAGTAGAGAGACCGATCCCACCCGGTACAGTCCAGCAGTCGTTCATATTAGATCAAACAAATCTAACCAATCATCAAAGACTTTAAAGACATCAGAGCTCAGGAGTGACCTTTAGAGCATGGCAGCAGGTAAACCCAAACTTCTGGATTAATTATTTATGTATTTATTGTACAAAAAAGCTGATTTGGCGTACAGATACATTCACTTGTCATCGTAAGAGTTGTTGCTATTGTCGTTTCAAATGGTGTGAGAAACTCTGAAGAAAACGTTCTTATATACAGAGGAGTGAAGCACGCTGATGCTCGTCATTGTTCAAACTGTTATTCTTTCACTTAGCCAGAAACGAACAAAACACATATTTCAAATAAGATCCCCTAGAAATAGAAAAGGAACATGAACTAGCATGCAGGGACAGCTTTTGTCAATAAGCCTCAAGAACTTTGAACGAGGAGAACGGCTTGACAAAGTGATAGTCCAGATTGCCACAGTGTGGACACTGCTGCACGTTGCTGTACTCAGAGAAGTACTGCATGCCCACGCGGACGTCAATCACAGGCTTCCCGCAGTGCTTGCAGTTCAGTCTGGCCTGTGGGAACACATTGGGACAGAGGAAGATGTTACCACGCCGTTCAGAGCCACGAACATGTGTGAGTTTCATCCCGATATGCTGAACGAACGCAGGTTTATCTTTAGGTGGTCGGACACCCAACATCACTGTGAGTTTAGGTGAGATACTGCACACCTGTACCGCCAACGAGGGGAATCCCTCATTCCTGTGTGTTTCACAATCAGCATCCAACACGACAACCTTAGCTTTTAAGAGTTACATAACCATCCTAACTTCGTCTGGATATGTAGTCATTGATCCAGACAGACAGATATACAGGCAGACAATAAGACAGAGAGTCATAAGTACCTCCAGACAGACAGATAAACAGATATACAGACAATGAAACAGGAATGCAGACAGATAGACAGTCATAAATAAAGACATTCAGACAGACAGTGGGACAAGAAGGCAGACAGAGCCAGCCATTCAAACTGATATATAGACAGTAAGACAGGAAGACAGATAGATAAACAGAGAAACAAGAAGGCAGAAAAAGAGACAGAAAGCCAAAAATTAAGCTATTAAGACAAACAGATGGACAGACATACAGTGAAACAAGAGGGCAGAAAGATAGAGACAGAAAGCCAAAAATATAGACATTAAGACAGACAGATAGACAGGCATATAGTGCGACAAGAAGGCAGACAGATAGAGATAGAGTCATAAATACAGACAGACAATGAGACAGAAAGGCAGAAAGACAGACAATGAGTGAAAGGTAGACAGAGAAAAAAAAGACATAAATACTGACATTCAGACAGACATTTGGACAGACATACAGGAAGGTAGACAGATAGATAAAGCGAAAGTGATAAAGTGATATATTGTGCTTACACACAGAGGAATTTGTCCTCCACATTTAACCCATACGTACAGTGAAACACACACAAATACACACACTGGTAAAGTGAGCGGAGCGGTGCCCGGAGCGGTGGGCAGCCTTATAAACGGCACCCAAAGAGCAACTGGGATTATGTGCCTTGCTCAAGGGCACTTCAGCCATAGCACTTGGTGGGACTGGGAATCGAACCGACGACCTTAAAATTGCAAGGCTGGATCCTTAACCACAAGCATACGACTGCCCAAAGACATTCAGACTCACAGACCGACAGACAGTCAGGCGGACGGAGAGTCAGGCGGATATACAGACAATCAGACAGTGAGACAGGAAGGCAGCAAGATAGAGAGACAGAGAGTCATAATTAAAGACCTTTAGACAAACAAACAGATATACAGACAGACAGAAAATGAGACAGGAAGGCAGACAGACAAACCGTGAAACAAGAAGATAGACAGAGAGCAATAAATACAAACATTAAGACAGACATACAGACAGTCAGACAAAAAGGCAGACAAATAGAGACAGAGTCATTAACAGACATTCAGACAGACAGCTAGAAAGACATACAGACAGACAGTGAGAGAGGAAGGTAGACAGTGAGAGAGGAAGGTAGACAGATAGAGACAGAGAGTCATAAATACAGACAGATACATAAAGTGAGGCCAGAAGGACAACAGACAGACAGATATACAGTTAGACAGACATACAGATAGAAAGAAGGGCAGCCAGATAGAGGCATAAATACAGGCATTTAGACAAATAGACAGAAAGTCAGGCAGACAGATACACAGAAATTGAGACAGGACGGCAGACATTCAGACAGACGGACAGTGAATCAAAAAAAATTAGTTTGACAGACAGACAGGCCTTATGAAACAAACAGTGGACGGTTGACTGGAGCATTTCTCAGAAGTGGCACCACCACGTTGGCTGTTCTGCTTTACCTCGGTAGATCAGTGAGCGTGTGATTTGGTCTTCATGTTTATCGGCTGCAGTACCTTGATGGAGGAGTTTGTGCTGCCTGTTTTGGTTTTTGTCCCTTCACTCATAATAAAGGCGAGGGGTGGTGGGGCAGGTTATTATTAAACCACATGTTGGATAACAGTAGTAATTATCCAAACCCCTGCTGTTTCAGAACCAGAATTAGGAAGCAGAGTCCACAGGAAATATAAAAAATGCATTTTAATAGGACAATAATTAATATAATTACATGTATGTAAAAGTGTGGGATGGAGCTGCGTGATTCTTTATTATTTATAAAGTGGAAAACAAGTTAAATCAGAAGAGACGTGAACTGAGCAGAGGTGGAAGAGAAAAAGGAGGACAGGCAGAGAACCGGACCTAATGTTGCCATGGTAACCACTCACTAACTAGTATCCTCCATCATCGGTATTGGTAAACGAATCGGTTCACTTATAAAGGGTCGACTCTGACATAACAAAGCAACTCATGAACGCTCACTTGGGCCCGTCCCAACGTACCTGACAGCAGGGTGAAGCAGCCAGAATGTCATAGGTGTACATGGTGCCCAACTGGTGCCAGCTCCCGTCCCATCGAGATTTGCACTTGATGCAGACGATTTTGTGCACACCCTCTAGACAGTCCACGCAGAGGGCATAGAGGTGCATCAGCCTCCCTGGGGAGGGAAGGGAGCCATTACATCTCTAAAGAGCCATTACATCTCCACCCAGAGAAAATACATCTCCACCCAGAGAACTCAAGACATGCTCTACACAACATATTTGTGGTCTGGAGGTCAGAGCACTGTGCAGGTTACTGATATTCTCCTTCAAACCTCGTGGTGTTGCATGTGGACAGAGTTATGCTGAAGCAGAGAGCCTTCCTCTGTTGATCTCCAGCCGCTATGTTTCCAGTGCAGCTGCCGGAATAACCTCTCTTCATCATTCATGTTGTGTAATATTAAGAGGTCTTTTGTGGTTTCTCTTCATTCAAAGTCTGCTGTTCCCCAATCAAGAGTAACCTAATAAACATCCATCAGGACCACTGCACCAACTTACTGCACATGAAGATGTGAAGCATACGTTTCATATTCAGCTAAACTCAAAAGAGAAAAGGTGCATTGCTGTTGCTTTATAAAAGAAACACCTGCAGCAGTGAGAGCGTGCGCGAGAGAGAGGGACCAGCTGAACGCTCTCTTCAAATCCAGAAACCTTAAAATCGATCACCATCATTGTGCATCACTGTGCATTACTGTCACTCAATATGTATCACTGTCAGTCACTGTGTATCAATCACCATGTATCACTGTGTATCACGGTCAGTCCCTGTGTATCATGGTCAGTCCCTGTGTATCATGGTAAGTCACTGTGTATCACAGTCAGTTACTGTCAGTCACTGTGTATCACTGTGCATTACTGTCAGTCACTGTGCATCATCGTCGGTCACTGTGCATCACAGTCAGTTACTGTAAGTTACTGTGTATCACTGTCAGTTACTGTGCATAACTGTCACTCACCATGTATGGGGATGGGGCAGTTGTAGGCTTGTGGTCAAGGAAACAGCCTTGCAACCTAACCTTACTGTCAGTCAATTGTGCATTTACTGTGTATCACTGTCAGTTACTGTATATCACTGTGTATTACTGTCAGTTACTGTGCATCACTGTCAGTCACCCTGTATCACTGTATATTACTGTCAGTCACTGTGCATCACTGTGTAACATTGTTTATCACTGTCAGTCATTGTGTTTCGCTGTCAGTCACTGTGTATCACTGTCAGTTGCTGTGCATCATGGTCAATCACCGTATATCACTGTGTATTACTGTCAATCACTGTGCATCACTATCAGTCACTGCGCATCACTGTGTATCATTGTAGATCACTGTCAGTCACTGTTCATCACCGTCTGTCACTGTGTATCACTGTTTATCACTGTGTATCACTGTTTATCACTGTCAGTCATTCTGCAACACTGTCAGTCAGTGTGCATCACTGTGTATTACTGTCAGTAACTGTGCATTACTGTACATCACTGTCAGACACTGGGTATCACTGTAGGTCACTGTGTATTACTGTCCATCCCTGTGTATTACTTTGTAGCACTGTAAGTCCCTGTGTATCGTGGTCAGTCACTGTACATTACTGTCAGTCACTGTGCATCACTGACAATGTGCATCACTGTGTATTAATGTGTGTCTCTATGTATTACTGTCAGTCACTGTGTATAACTGTGTATTAGTCAGCCACTGTGCATTACTGCACATCACTGTCAGTCACTATGTGTTACTGTGCATCACTGTCAATGTGCATGACTGTGTATAGCTGTATGTCACTGTGTATTACTGTTTATCACTGTAAGTCACTGTGCATCACTATCAGTCTCTGTGCATCACTGTCAGTCATTGTGCATTACGGTCAGTCACTTTGCATGACTGTCAATGTGCATTACTGTCATACACCGTGTATCACTGTGTATTAGTCGGTCATTGTGCATTACTGTTTATCAATGTGTACCACTGTCAGTCACTGTGCCTCACTGTCAGTCAATGTCAATGTGCATCACTGTGTATGCCTGTGTCTCTCTATGTATTACTGTCAGTCACTGTGCATCAAACAGTCCCTGTTTATCCCTGTGTTGTTACTAGGGGGGTGAAGTCCTGACAGGACTGAACCCAATAAAACCTGTCAGGAATCAAAAACAATAAAAGTAGTAAAAAAGTGTATGCTTCTACGTACAGTTAGAACTCACGTTTAATGAATAATTAAGGAACTGAAATAAAAATAGAGTTAATGCTTCAGAGTGTGGATTCGAACTCCCGCCAACAGGAGGAACTAATCACACATTTAACTCAGTGAGCAAAACTGCAGTGGAAATGAATGAGAATGAAAGTTTTAAATTTAACGTCAATATGAAATACCCCTTATACAACTGGGGCATGTGTTTGGTGACGTGGTGTGGGAAGTAAAAAAAAATAAAATGAAAAGAAAATAAACAGTGAACAAACAATAAACGCCGCCTTGGTGGAGACCAGTAATAGGCGTGTCAAAATTGACCAAATAAACGAGCCATCGACCTGGTCAAATGACCGGCAACCAGCGTGTAGAGAAGGCAATTTAAAAATAAAGGGACGCCACCCCAGTCCAATTACCGGCAACCGGGTGTAAAGAGGGGAAATTCAGAAATAAAGGGTCACCGCCCAAGTCCAATTACCGGCAACCAGTGTGTTGAAAAACAGAAAACATTTTGAGAGAAAAGAGCTAAGGCACTGCTTAAATTTAGGCACACCTGAAACCACTTATGTAATTGGCAGCCCTGGATCTCTGGCTCCCCCCAGAGGCCTGGCTCAACCTCTTGGTGAAACCTGTTGCATTGCTGTGTATAACTGTCAGTCACTGTGCATCACTGTGTATTATTGTCAGTCACTGTGTTTCACTGTGTAGCACAGTCAGTCACTGTGCATCACTGTCAGTCACTGTTAATCACTTTCAGTTACTGTGCATCACTGTCAGTAACTGTGTGTTACTGTACATCACCGTTAGTCACTGTTCATTACCGTGTATCACTGTCAGTCAATGTGTATCACTGTCAGTCACTGTCTATCACTGTGTATTACTGTCAGTCACTGTGCATCACTGTCAGTCACCGTGTATCACTGTGTATTACGGTCAGTAACTGTGTATTACTGTACATCACTGTTAGTTACTGTTCATCACTGTGTATTACTGTCAGTCACCCTGTATCACTGTGTATTACTGTAAGTCACTGTGCATCACTGTTAGTTACTGTGCATTACTGTCAGTCTCCGTCTATCACTGTGCATTACTGTCAACCACTGCCTGAAACCACTTCTGTAATTAGCAGCCCTGGATCTCTGGCTGGCTGGCTCGACCTCTTGGTGGAACCTGTTGCATTGCTGTGTATAACCGTCACTGTGCATCACTATACATTACTGTCAGTTACTGTGCATTACTGCCAGTCACTGTGTTACACTGTGCATCACTGTGAATCACTTTCAGTTACTGTGCATCACTGTCAGTCACTGTGTATTACTGTCAGTAACTGTGTATCACTGTCAGTCACTGTGTATTACTGTCAGTCAGTGTGTATCACTGTCAATCACTGTCAGTCACTGTGTATCACAGTGTATTACTGTCAGTCACTGTGCATCACAGTCAGGCACTGTGCATCACTGTCAGTCACCGTGCATCACTGTGTATTACTGTCAGTCACTGTGCATCACTGTCAGTCACCGTGTATCACTGTGTATTACTGTCAGTCACTGTGCATCACTGTCACAGATTTAGGAAAAGAACAAGAGGTACATTTGGTCCCCACCTTGTAGATGGCATGGTACATCATACTCAATCTCGTCGTGACGAGAGGGGCTGAGGAAGAGCGTCCCATCAACCAGGGGAAACTGCTCAAAGATGGGCAGTGTGCGGTGGCACAGGGCGCAGTGTACCACATTGCGATGGCTGGCACTCAGAGCTGAGAGGATGAACTTCCTCAGGTCTTCCCCCTGTCCAGCCTGGGCGTCGTCCTCCATGCGGACGTGGTAGGTGTTGAGCTTGTGCCGGGGAATATGGGCTAACAGTTCAGAGAGATCCAGCCTCCGCAGGAACTGCACGGGACCATCGCCTTGGGGGAGACGGGGTGGACACAAGCCACTCACCCCGTGATCTGGTGGAATCCCTCCCCGAGCGGCCCCACTCCCCATCAGCAGGTGTTTCCGGCCAGTGTCCATGTGGATGGCGTTCTTCAGGAACTCTCCGAGATGCCGTGAGCTGCGCGGTCCGCTGGCCAGCGGCGGTGAGAAAAACGAGAAGCCGAGCGGCGGGGACTGGCCGGGTGACTCACAGGGTGAGCGGGGGCCTGGGTTGGCACAAGCACCAGGGACGCCGGGACCTGGGTGGCCCCTCTCTTGAGAGTTCTGTCGGTCAACAGACTGGCGCCGTGACAGGTCCTGGTTGGAACCCCGATGCTTACTGGAGACTTTCCCTCTCTTGAGGTCCTCCTGGGGCTCAGCGCCCAACCCCCCAGATAAGCATCCTCCCATTTTCCCGCTACTTTTCTCCGGCCCCCCCTTTTTTTTGCGCTCATCCTGCATACGTTTAACCTGGTACCAATCGGTGTCCTTCTTCAGGTGGCCTTGGCCGCAGCGGCACGAGCAGAACCTAAAGGCGAGGTCGTAGCCCTTTTTGGTCCACATGTTCTGCCGGCACTGCTTCTCGTTCCAGCTGCGTGCACGTCCAATGCAGTTGAACTGCACCAGGATGCTGCTCTCCCACTCGTAAAAGCACTGCAGGTGCATCCAGTTCCCGTAGGGACAGTGTTCGCTGTTACACAACACGCGCTGGTAGTCGTCCTTCTCCAGGTCCACAGGACGTCCCAAACTGCACACCAGTGGCGTGGCGCAAGGGGCATCTACAAAACAGCACAATCAAGTACAGAGGTTCATTTGGTATTTACACAATTATACAGATGCACCGGCCACTTTATTAGGTATAGTTCCACTTGCTGTGAATATGGACTTTGTAGTTCGAATGTGTATTTCACACACAGTGTCAGACACACTTACACACGCACGTATAGACACGGTTCATACACCCTGCAGTGGGGGGGCAATGTTAAACAAGCCCAAAGTGATGGCTGTGTTGACAAAAATAGCTCATTGGATTCGGGCACGACCTCCACAGAGACACTGTTTGGTACGCACATAGAAGAAGGGGAGGAGTCCTATAGCCTGCTACATACAGATGTCAGATCTGCTTTGGAAAAGCACATTTTAGTCCTGCAAACTGACATTTGAATGAAGTGAAGAGATTTGACAGCATTTTTTGGATCAACCTACTTGTGAATTAGCCTTTTCCCCTCACATGAAACAGCATCCAATTATCGGTGTCCCCTCACTGATGATCATTTGTAAGTCTGCTTGGGAATTGGTATCAGCAGCTACTGTTCAGACTCCTTCCACATGGCTGACAGCATTCAGTGCAAATCATCAGAATAATAGTGTTTTTATATTGGACTGTCTTGTGTTGCTAGTAATATCAACAATATCAAAAATTTAGATCTCAAGCCAGAAATGTGTGGACACACCTGCTGTACATGTACATGTTTACTTCTTCTGTGGACTCTATAGTCTAAACCTGCATGTTCGCCTTTCAGCGCTGGGAATTACCGGTTTCCGATCTGGGTGGAGTTTCTATGTTCTCCTTATGTCCGCGTGGGTTTCTGCCGGGGTCTTCGTTTTCCTCCCACAGTCCAGAAACCTGGATTTGAGGTCAATTGAATGCTCTAAAATGTCTCTTTTAAGTGTGTGCGTGTAAGTGAGTGTGTGTCCAATGACGGATTGGCGCCCTGTCCTGGGTCTGTATAAGCACCTGAAACATTCTCCGCTACAGGATTAAGCAGAAGATAATGAATGCATCCTGCTCTTTACACATTAATAATTACAGCACTGCACAAAAGATGAGAACATCAGCCACTCTGCCATCAATTCCACCTGAAAGCTGCTGGATGAACACGTGTTCTTAAGATTATAAAGTATAATCAAAAGAAATAATAAATTCAGATCCTGTAAATCCTGTAAAAACAAAATAAAAATGAAGCCCCAGGGGCTACTATGTAATTTACGCAATTTTATTCCACAATTACTGTGCTTTATTATCTATTTTTTTGAAGTGTCGCCAGCTCTTTGTCAATGGCACCTGCGGCTACGAAGATTACTGTATGAATTCTGGACTTCTCTTGGACTAATAGCATTGCAGATCTGGTCCTCCAAAGGCTTCTGCCTAAAAAACCCATAAGAGAGTTTTTAATTGCCACCATCACTTTGGCTTGCTTTTTGGTGTGATCACGCGATGTAATTTATTTAAATAGCGTCATCACAGCACAGTTTTATAGCGTTCCCAAGGTTCCCTATAACCTGTACCATATTGTTTTAGAAATATTTACGCCAGAACTCCTGAATCCTGATCTTTACACACTAATAATTAGCTGTTCTGTCATCTGAAAGTCACCGGTAGAAAACCTGAACTGTAATCAATATACAAATCATAATTGCAGATTCAATGCATGTTATTTTTGGTCACAGAATCGGTAGCTGAGGCTGATAGCTCAGATGCTAGGGTGTTGGGCTATCAATCTGAAGGTTGTGGGTTCAACTCCCAGCTCCAATTAAGTTATCATAGAGCAAGACCCTTAACCCTATCTGCTTTGGATAAAAGTGTCTGCTAAATGACCAAATGTAAATAATTATGTAGCATAAGACAAAATATCAGAACATCAGTTGCCTTAAAATCCACCTGAAAAAACACTGGTCACAGCAATGGTAGCTAGGGCTGGTGAGGAGTAGGGCTGTCAATCTAAAGGTTGTGTGTTCAATGAAAGTCATCAATGGGGGTCATCAAGCAAGACCCTATTTGTTCCAGGGGTGCTGCATTAACCCTGTGTTCCAACCCCAACCATAAAGTTGGAATATTTGTCGTTTTGGTTAAAAGCATCTGCTAAATGACCAAATGTAAACGTAAATGTAGCACTAGACAAAATATCAGAACACCAGCCAGTCTGCCTTCATATCCACCGGAAAACCGCTGGTCACAGAATTGGTAGCTGGGGCTGGTAGGGTGTTGGGCTATCAATCTACAGGTTGTGGGTTCAAATTCCAGCTCTATTGAAGTTACCAATCTGCTTTGGATAAACGCGTCTGCTAAATGATCAAATGTAAATATAAATGAAGAATTACACAAATTATAGGAACACCAGCTGCGCTGCCTTGACGGAACTCTTGTTTCCTCTTTCCACCCCTGGGTCAGGAGCAAGTACCCTTGAGTGAGGCCTGTGCAACCTTGTAAAACAGGGCGACGTGAATAAAATGCGTTGGATTCTGTGCGCGTCGTTGCTGCCCCGACTCCCCGACTGCAGGAGGAATCAGTTGGTGCAGACGTTGGTAACGACTCAAAAACAAAGCCCGACGCCCAACGCCCCCCGACACCCGCAGGGGGATGTGCGCACCTCGGGAGTCGCTCGGCGGCGCGGCTGTGGCTCCGGGCGGCGCGGCGGCTGTGGCTCCGACCGCCGCGGCTCCTCCTCCCGCTGCCGCAGCGGCCAGCGCGGCTCCATTTTCCTGCTCGTCGCCGCTGCTGTTGGTGCGTCTGCTCCTCTTCCCCTTGTTGCTCCTCTGACTCGGCATGGTGGTGGCGCTCTACGGAGGAAGAACACAGACCTGCCGCTTCAGGCTCAACGTCGGCCTCGCAGCCCCGTTCCGCTGGACGGCATTGTTTTTATACTATTATATAATCTGTCTTTATTTTTTTTAGTATTATTTTTGACAGCCGTGCAGCTACAGCGTGAAAAACAGAAGGCGTGTCCGCGTCTTGTTTTGATTCCTGCTCTCAAACGGTGGGCGGGGTGCACACTGAGGCCCGTGACGTCACAAGTCCCGCCCCTGTCTAGGGCACGTCGCTTAGCCTACATGAACACCCATGTGTTTCTCTAACAGAGTTCTGTTTTTATTACGACTTTCATTCATTCTTCACTCATTATCTTCCACTTAATCCCCTAGGATGGTCGCAGAGGGGTGGGGGAGTTGGGGGATCCAAATGCCGAAGTTTCGGACTTGGCGATACACCCAGGACAGGGTTTCAATCTGGGCTCAAACTCACACAGTCTATATGGGGCAATTTAGAGCATGAACCCATGTTTTTGGAGTGTGGGAGAACATGGAAACTCCACCCAGATATCCCCAGCACTGAGAGACTAACATGCCAACCACTAAGCCATTGTGCCACCCTATTAAGACTTTATTATTTTAATAAACTCTTTCTACTACAGGAAGTTCATTTAGATGTTTATAGCTTACAACGTGATCTACTTACTTACAGAGGAATGTGCCCTCCACATTTAACCCATACACACAGGTGCTGGTCATACAATTAGATTATCATAAAAAAAGATTTATTTCACTTAGTGGTTAGCATGTTGTCCTCTCAGCGCTGGGGATTCCCACTTCAAACCCCGATCTGGGTAGCTTTTCCATGTAAACAACATGGATTCAATGTAAATTTAATGCTCTAAATTGCCCCATAAAGTCTGTGTGAGTTTGAGCCCTGTGATAGATTGGCGCTGTGTCCTTGGTGTATCTGTCCAGCGCCTGAGATACTCTCCCCTGGATGGGCAAGTGGAAGATAATAAATGAATGAATGATTATAACTGACAACTAATGAAAATCCCAAATATATATTGTGAAAATACTAAAGACACGTGGTGCCACGCTCTAATCAGCTATGAACTCAAAACACTTGCACAGGCCTTTAAATTGTTCCTGACCAAGACATGGCTTTCATCCGGTACATTCCACACGTCAAGCCACTCTTGAACAAGAGACGGCGTCAGAAGGACTGGACTGCTGCTAAGTGCTCCAAAGTTCTGTTCTCTGCTGAAAGTACATTTTGCATTTCTTTTTTTACATCAAACTCCCAGAGTCTGAAGGAAGCGAGGAGAGGCACTGAATACGTGCTGCTTGAGGTCTAGTGTAAAGTTTTCACGGTCAGTGATGGTTTGGGGTGTCATGTCCTCTGCTGCTGTTGCTCCATCGTGTTTTCTGAGGTCTAGGGTCAACGCAGCCGACTACCTGGAAGCTTTAGAGCACATTATGGTTCCTGCTGCTGACAAACTTTATGGAGGTACAGGTTTCATTTTCCAACAGGACCTTGCACCTGCACACAGTGCCAAAGCTACCAGTACCTGCTTTAAGGACCATGGTATCCCTGTTATTAATTGGCAGCAAACTCGCCTGACCTGAGGTTTTGTGAAGAGGAAGATGTGATTCACCAGAGCCAACGATTCAGAAGAGCTGAAGGCCACTATCAGACCAACTGGGCTCTCAGAACCCCTTAGCAGCACCCACACACTGATCGACTGAACGCCACATTGCTGCAGTAATCCAGGCCAAAGAAGCCCCAACTTTTCATGTTCATACTGTTGGCCAATGTTTCTAAATATTTTTCATATTGGTTATAAGTGGTATTTTCATTGGTTGTCAGTTATAATCTTGAAAAGTCAAAGAAACAAGCTGTTAACCTGTTTAAGACTCATTAATTAAACAGATTTCTAATAAATCATCATCAGCATCATTTTACAGAAATAATAATAGAACTAAGACCTACACGTTTAATTGATTAAAACAAATTATTTAAAAGATCAATTAAATAAGGAGGACCCGGATTAGTTCCTGGTTCAATTTGGGTGATTATTAAACAGATTGATTAACTGTACATCTACTCTCACATTGACTAACACGACAACAGAAAAACTGTACTGGCCGACCCGTAGCGTAGCATACACCGAATAATTGCGCCCTTCCCCAGTATGAATGTTGCACGTTCTATTTCTGGCTCGCCACCATAAAGTTCAGAAGTGGGTTGCGACTTAATGAATAGGGTCAATAGGGGACACTTTTATCCAAAGTGACTTACAAGTACTTAGTGGTTAGCACATTCGCCTCTCAGCCCGGTTTGAATCCCAATCTGGGTGGAGTTTCCATGTTCTCCCTGTGTCCACGAAGGTCTTCTCCGGTTTCCTCCCACAGTCCAAAAACATGGATTCCAGATAAATTGACTGCTCAAAATTGTCCTGTATAGTGTGTGTGTGGATGTGTGAGTGAGTGTGTGCCCAGCGTTGAATTGATGCCCTGTCCTGGGTGTATCTGCCCAGCACCCGAGACATTCTCTCCTGGATGGGCATGGGGAACCCCACCTCAACCCTGGTAGAGGAATAAGCAGAAGATAATGGATGGAAACGCGTACAAGTATTCTACTTAATAGTTGAGGTCAGAACACAGGGTTATATACAAAGTTCCCTGGGTCTTGCTCAAGGGCCCACATTGGTAACTTCAATGGACCGAAGATTTGAACCCACAACCCTTAGATTGCTACCCCAACAACCCAATCACTGAGCTACCATACCCTCATGTAGTCAGTGTATTGTTGAGCAGACTGTATAACTATGCAACAGTGACTAAGAACAATGGATGGCACATTTCCAAAGGTATCCAAATTATCCAAGGTCACAGCCATGTTGCGAAGTTCGAGAGCAAACGTTTTGTCAATAACATTTTCCCAAAAATATACGACTGATGAAAACAAACTGATCTAGAACACTGAAGTAATTGTTTTTTTATGTGAAGCGTTGACCATGTTAGGAAACATGGGGGTAAGGCTCCATCTGAGAAAAAGGGAGGATGGGGTTCAGGCGTGCGTATTTCATGATCCGGGGACTTAGTTCTTTATATATATATAGATTAGATAATTTATGTAAATAAAGCAGTCTTTAAGAGGGTGTAACCTGGTTTTGGGTTAATCCTGACCCGCTGCAGTCTGAACTCAGGTTCCTGTTTAAATGAACTTTATTAACCTAAATCCATGGACCAACAGGTAGCAGATCTCAGGTGTGATCATGTCCAGGCCTGCAGTGTTCTCTGAAGAAACAGCACTGTGGGCTGTGATTTACTGCCATCTAATGATCTAAGACCGTTTGGCTTCCAATATGGCTGCCAGCCTGGGATTGACGTCACAATGCCGAGCTCTTTACTGAGCCCAGACCTGTCTAAACACAAATCTTCCTGCAAGTGCTAAAACCAAACACTGGATTTCCACTAGATCATTGGGACAGATCATTTTAAAGTTTAAAGTACTTGCAGTACTTCTAGAATGCACAGCTCCAAAAATCAAATACAAAATCTCGAAAAGTTATTCATTGATTGCTTTGAAATATTGACACAATGTTGCATTCGAATGCATGCATGTTTTTATATGCTTAATTTTTATTTTGATATTTCATGTAAATAATATAAGGCACTGTGCATCATCTGTATAGTGATTGTTGCACAGGTAGATTGGAGGGGATAATGCGAGGCACTTGACATATAGCAATTGGCAAACGGGTAGAGTGGAGAAGATGCAAGGCGCTTGGTGTATTGCGATTGGCGAATGTGTACAGTGGATTGACCTGATTAATGATTTTAATCCTTTTTGTCTCTGAAATTTATGATTGAGGGTTTTTTTTAGGTTTGTAATTTTTCTGTGGCCATAGTTTTTTGACGCTTGTGATTGCATTGTTGGCTTGGAGTCTGTGGCCAATCCAATTAATTTAGGACACTGAAGAAACCAAAAGCTGATTGAATGATTACAAGCAAACAGTGTTTTATTGATCCGAATGACATCATGCTGCTGATATGGAGAACATGTGAAAGGGTTTACAGAGTGAATGAATGAGAGGCGCGCTGCTTTAACCGGTGTGGTTTCAGCCTCAGACCTGAGAGCAGTAGCTACATGGAGCAGCCAGAACACGACTTATTGATCTGAGGTACCCGAAAGACATATCAATACAGTATCAATCATAAAGTCGTAAAAATGTGTGCTGTAAACCTGATGTAAGGCATTTCATTCCCTGAACCATAGACCAACACGATACAACCACGTGTTCCACCAACAACACTGAAACAGGGCCGGTTACGTTGGTCAGCAGAACTTTATCTATTTCAAGATTCCCCAGAGAATAAATACAGTGATTTAAAAAACCCACGGGAGGTAGCAACAGGAGCTTAGAGAGACAGACAGGAAGAGGGAGAGACAGAAGTTTGGATCAGCAGTCAGGGCATGTCAGCACCTGAATGGCGTGGCGCGTACGAACAGAAGCGTAAGGTATGAGGTCACTCCTGCAGTAGGACCACATCCACATCATCATGGACCCCCTGCAGCAGCAGCTCGCCCTGAAATGTGATGATCTTTTTGCGTTTGGCAGCTTTCAGCGTCCCCACCAGTGCCTCGAACAGGTTAGCGCACTTGTCGTCGTTAAACAGAACACCGAACTTCACGCTGAACTTCCCATCAGCATCTGAAAGAACCAAATGGCAGGATGGCATCAAATGGTGCCCTCGGTTGTGTCCCAAATCCCACACTAAACAGCAGAGACTGGATTTCACTCCGTATGTTTGAGGACTGCTGAATTGAGGAAGTATGTAGTATATAAGAATATTCCATTAGGATAATTAATATTACATAAGTGATTCAGATCCAGGTGCATTATGGAAGCAGCTCATGTCATTGAAATGCTCATTAGGGACCTCACTGATTCTTACCATTCAGCACCCTCTCTGGTGGACCCATGTTGCTGCATGCTTTCAGTGTAAACCTTCATTTCGGAGTTTAAGGTTCTAGAGAACCTCAGTGGCTGATTCAGGAACATTTTCATGGAGGAACTAACTTTTACCCCAACCAGGAAACAAAACCAGGACATTTGTGCTGTGAGACAGAAGCACTAACTGTTGTAACTGTTTGCTCCCCCCTCTTGGCAGAAAATCATTCTGCAAGGCCTATGATGGGACATTCTAAATTAATGAACTCAACTTCCCCCCCCCCCCCCCCCCCCCCCC
>JAOUQT010300143.1:0-16193 GCA_025769995.1 Xyliphius kryptos | reverse complement strand
CAGAGCATGGAGCAGATACCAGGAGACAGGCCAGTACACCAGGAGACATGGAGGGGGCCATAAGAGAGAACATCCACGCCCAGGCGTTGTAGGGCGGTCATCCAGGCACGTGGAGGACACACACACTACTGAGCCTCATTTGAACTTGTCTTAAAGAATTTCCTCTGAAGTTGGATCAGCCTGTCATTTGATTGTGAGTATGATTCCAAATCCAGACCTCCATGAGATAATCATTTTCATTTTGATCATTTTTATGTTATTTTGTTCTCAACACATTCCACTGTCTACTAAATAAAGATTTTGAACTGAAAAATTTTATTCATTAAGATCTATGATGTGTTATTTTTTTAACAGTGTATATTATATAATCTTTACAATATGTAAATATAAATGTTTCCTAAAATAAAAGTATTTGATTGTAGAGGTCAATTCTTTTGTTGTCTTAACTTAATAGTAAATAGACTCAACCTGCTTAGTAAACATTATTCAATGTGTGAATCATATACAGTTTCTGTATCTCAATAAAAAATTCTAAATTGGATTGTATTTAATGGAATCGAATCATATCGTGGAGAATTCTTAAGTATCAAAAATAATTGAATCATTAGCTTGAAGAATGGATATCAAATTGAATCGTCATGAAGGCTGGGATTTAGTGCCCTACAATGTACACAATGACTGATTTTTTTGCTTAACTCTGAAACTTTATAATAAAAATACCTACAGGTACCTACATTTACAGTACATTTACACAGAGAAGGCAAGAGCAAGAATAGGAATAAAGAACTTGTAAGAGTGAAGCGAAGAACTGAAGTGCCTTTGGGCAAGGCACCTAACCCCAATTGCTCCTCAGGCGCTGTGTACAAGACTGTCCACTGCTCCAGGAACATGTGTTTACTTCATTAGTGTGTGTGAGACCGTATGAATGGGTTAAATGTTAAAAGGACAAATTCAAAATAAATCACCTTATCACTTTTCACTTTGTTATATCAAGTTCTTTCTTGTATATTTTGAATAAGGCCAGCAATTCCAGCACATAAGGAATTGTACTTAATTGTAAACTGTATGTTATTCTTCATGTAACTTCATAAAATTTCTATGTCACATTTGGCCAAAAACAAACTGTACATTATAAACTCTTGTAACTTTACCTTCATTACACACGATGTTTTAAATCTGTATTATAATTGCAAAAATCTTAGTTCAGCCTTTTTTTCCCCCTGATGTACCAACACATTACTCTTTTCATTCATTTACATCTTTGAAGTTATATACATTACATTGCTAGACGAAACGTGTATCTTTGAAGTGATAAGATCCAAGGGCTTTCTTAAGGATATGGACATTAGGAAAGTTCTGGGAAAGGACAGCGGAGCATTTTTGCCTTCAGGCCATAAACATGAGTCAGTGCACGAGGCACTTTAGTTTTTAGCAAGAAACTCAATACATTGATACAGGCAAGGCAAACAGATCAAACCCACCCAGAAGAGTTTTATCATAAAATCAACACTGGTTGAAAACGGCCAAACAAGCTTGGGAAAGAATCAATTTAACAAAAAATAATGACTAAAATTTACTGCGAAGTCAATTTAATACACGCAAGGGAACATCCTATCTAAAGATGTACTTTGAATCACAGCGTTTAGTAAGATAATAAGGTCGTATAATTTAATACTGTGAGCTCTGATGTGGTTTTGAATGTCTTCAGCAGGGTCTTGCTTCCCATTGTACTGCACAGCAGTTTGACCTTTTGACCCGCTACCCGCCCACTGAAGTACTGCATTTCCATTGATCATGTCATTGGTTTTTAACTGTCAGAATAACAACACATGGATATGTTATTTTAACAGCTTGGCACATGCGCCCCCTATGCTGTTTCGACTCAGTTTAATAATGCTATGTCAAAAGTAGCAACCTGGCCTTTACAACAGCTGTTTTATTCAATGACTCAAAAGGGAGCAGTAAGGACTGTGATCAAAAAGCCGTGTTGATCGTCAAAAGGAACTGTGCACAATGCAATCAGTAACTTGGAACCATGGCTCTCTGTAGATTATCCCATGCACATTGTTATATCATGAAAACATCTGCATCATGTTCCTGCAGAAGCATCCTACTCATCCAACATATGGCTCACCACAATTTTAGGACATGATGCAGTGCGCGTTTAATGTATTGGAACATAAATGCTACAGTTGCATGCCATCTAAAAATCAGCTACCACATTTCCACAAGTATTAAGCACAAACAATGCAGTGGAATCACATGGAGCTTTGACACATTTATATTGCAACACTCCACAAAGGTCTTCTTCTTCATACAGCTGTGTAATGTTAAAAATGACATGATCTTCTTAAGGACTAAAGTAATCTTACATCTTTTAATACTTTGCCTCCACATTTTTACAGTTCGCATAAGATGTTGCTTGTTACATGCAGAGCTTTGATCTCGGCATCACGTCAAAAATCCACGATCCATTATCCATTATGGTCATATCTCTGCTGCATGAAATGTAAATGTAAAACAAAAGGTAACTGACACAGCCAGGGTCATTCCGCTCTTCTCTCATGTAAACAGGCAGAGATGGTCCGAGTATGCTGTCATTAGCGAGGCAGCGCAAGAAAGATAGAGTGTTTGTGCGTCTGTCTTTGGCCATCATAAAAGTGTAGCTGCAGGGCCAGCTGGCCACTAAGCTCGCTGGAACAGGCACACACAGAATCTCTACCAAAGACATCTGGACTGCCTTACTCATAAGCCCAGGAAGCCAGACTCTGCTCGCCTGCCCAAAGCAGTGCACTCAAGTAGGAGCATCAGGTTCCCCGAGCTTCCCGACTCCACCAAGCAAACACAAGCTCCAATACAAATGCATTCCACTTGCACAGACATACACAGTACGCACACATGCAAACACATACTCTGTCTAATTGGGCTATTAATCAAGCCTATTTTAAAGTTGTGTTATACCTTAATTCATACGGTTTGTAAAAACTCTGGTCGAGGTTTTGGGAACATTCTCTTATCCCATTAAAGGGAAATAATGCAGCTTTGAAATATGAAGCTCTCTATTAGGAGCTCAGCATCACAGTTCAGCAGGGACACGAAAAGACTGACACACACACGCACACATGCACACAGTCGGTAACCTGATCTAGTCTGTTCACAGTTTTTATTTTCTTAAAAAGTCCAAGAACTAACATCTTTCTCTCAGGACACCGCTAGGAGACAGGTAAATTAATTGAGGGTCTAAAAGTTTAGGCCCCAGAAGTTTAGTTATGGCAGCCACTGGATCAAGTTAAATCCTAAAGAATTTAAGTTCTTAAGAAAGTACGTAGCCTACTAAGACTAAAAGCATCTGGTTTTAATGTTTACATGGAGGAAACCTGAATCACTGGCACAAAAACACAACCACAATGCAGTTTTACGCAAGTTTCCCGCAGGGGGAAGCTCAACAAGACTGGATGAGAATTCAAAAAAACACTCACATATACTATTTTATGAAGTGCTGTGTGAATATAAATGAATAGTAAGTGCTTACAAACTAGAGACCCACCTCTAAGGCATTAGGTGATTTATCTTCACTTAACATCTCGTCTTCGTAAAAGACAACAGACCTTCTTGACTGGCTAATGCACCAGGAAAGTTAATGTGCTTGCCCATGTCTGTGTTTCGTTGCACAGGAATCCCATTTACCAGCAAAAATGCTTGCTATAGTATTTGAACACAAGTTTTGATAATCATGTCGGCCAGTGAGCGCGCACACTGACAAGTACCAATAAATAATGACTACAGAAATAGTTCTTCCTGAGGATCAGACTGCATCCTCAGCAGGAAAGTTCGGCTTGAAATATATATGAAGGTAAAGTTACAGATCCAAGTGAGTCATAAATCAGTTTTCTAAGCCACTTATCTCAATAAGGATTATTCTGAAGTCTTTTCCAGCACTCAAAGGATCAGAGGTTGAGAAACACCCTGCAAAGTTTGGCAGACAACTGGCAAATCCAGTACCACCTATGGGAAATTTAGTATCTCTAACTCACCTGACTTACAAATGTGAACAGTGAGAGGTCTCATGGGAAGAACATGCAAACTCCACACAGAAAAGTCACAGGGAACCCTCACTGGGAATCAAATCCAGATTTTTTATTTTGTTTTAAGGCAGGCATGTCCAAAGTCCGGTCAGATTACAAACGGGTTTATAATGTGTTATTTATAATTTTATTCTTTTATTCCTTTTATTTTTGATTTTGATCCTATTTATTACTGTACTATTTAGTTTCTTCTATGCATTTTACTGTTCTATGTAGATGCATTTCTGTATTTTTACTGTATTCTTGTACGGTGACCGTGAGTGCTTTGAAAGGCGCTTTATAAATAAAATGTATTATTATTATTATGGCTTGTTAGCGCTGTCAGAATAAATAAAAAAACTTCAAAAACTCTAAATCCACCTGTCTGCACTATTGTAAAACAATACTTTATATCTGTATCTGCCTCTGTGCCCCGTTTGCAATGAGGACATATCGTCAAATATTCAGAGGCAGCTAGGAATCAAAGGAGTGGCTTTTAATTATTTCTCATTAGCCTGCGATGAAAGCACCGATGCATCTGACTCTGCACAACTACTGATTTTTTAAGTGATGTGGACGACAATGTGAAAGAGTGGTTTGACCTTAATTTTTTAATTAAAGTTTGTTTAATATCATATGGCCACCAAAAAGGCATCGTGTCTTTAGCGTTGTTCACGTCTGAGTGGCTTATATTCAGTTATACTGCCATTTGAAAAATAAAGGTAATGTGACAATTAAAATACATAATATATGGTGCTTGACATGCGTCATCTCTATAGCACTTGGCACGGAGTGGAGTGAAAGACGTATAGCGAATAGCGCACAGGTAGAGTGGAGGGAAAAACGCAAGGTGCTTGGCGTATAGCAACTGGCACGCAAGTAGAGTGGAGGGGATGACACAGGATGGCAAACGTTAAAGCTAATGCTGTAAGGCATGCGGTCAACTGCAAAGACGACATCTGACTAAATGCGTCTGAACCCGCAGCACCGCTATGCTGCCCAAAAATTTAACAAAGACGTATTTAATAACGAGGTTATCTTGGCAAATAAGTAAAATCGGTGCATGACCAATGAAACATTCCTGTAAAAATGCTTGCCAACAGGGTGTAGAACGGGTCAGACGGCTAGTTTTTCTTTTTATAACAGTGAGTATTCTCATATACGTTTTGTGGTAAAAAAAATGTTTTAAGGCAAACAGTCCTACCCATTGAATTAATTACGGTATTACATGGTTTAGTGGGTAAAAATAATGTGAAGCTCAATACTATCAACATTTCCATGCAGGAGACTTAAACACTGTATTAAACTGACAGTATAAACATCTAATGTTTATACAGGTCACTGTGATTTTTTTTTTCCCTCAGCAACCAATACATGCAATTTGCAGTGGCCTGGAATACTAATGTTTGTCTATTCCACGGTTAGGCCCTAGACCCATAATGCACAAGTCCTTGGCTTAAGTGCAGTGTCTGCTGTATCCGGTGCCAGAATAAAAACCCTCTGGACTGTTCTTGGATCAGCCCATATTAAACAATTCCAGCAGTGCACCTGGCTCATCCTAGAGGTGTTGCTCAATCCTCCGCTCCTTCCTCTCTTTTTCCCCTTTACCTTTCTTCTCGCTCACTTTCTCTCTCCCGCTCTATTCCTACTTCTAACAGCCAGCTCTGAGGGGAATAATAAATGTTAATATTGTGTTAAACTCTCAGCATCACACCTCTATAGACAGCATCTTCAACGAGTGAATCAGAACATAGGGAAAGGAGAAGATATGCGAGTGAGGCGTGGTGAGACCAGAGTGCGTTCTGCAAGATGTCTGGAAAAGACCCAGATAGAAAACAGTCTGAGACTTTGATAGCTGTCATTCAGCGCGCTCAAAGCCTCTAAAGCAACATTAACATAATCGTCCCGACTGCCAAGAGGTCATTGCTGGCGGGAATAGTTATAATAGCACGTTAATACGTAACTAGTACTGACATGCCTCATTGGGGTCTGAGTGAGGGGAGAGACAGATTTTCATTTGGCTCTATCAACATCTCTGAGCTAAGAAACACCAGGGACGCGTTTGTTCCGTCTCAACAGTCTCCCTTCTGTCGCCTCATTAGTCTTGTACAGTTATCGCTCCATCTGGATAGGTCCACTGTCTTGCCGGCAGCAAGATCAGAAAGAAAAGGGCTGGAATCATCAGATAAGTGAGAGAGAAAACAGGCCTGACACTTTTTTGCAGAGCGCTTTAAGAAAAGGCAGCTGTTCCTTGCTGATCATATACGATGGACAGGCCAGTGGTGCTCTCCAGGCAGGCAGGTTTGAAATCTCAGGTGCAAAACTCATAATCAGTGAAGGAGCCAAGTGTTATAGAACAAAAAGCAAGCTATGAACAAGGAAACAATATGTTCCCTAAGCTCCAAAAAGGCAGGTGATGTGCAGATTTACGATTCATCCCAATGAACTTCATTCCACATAGAATGTCTAAGTCTTGTGACATCAACACATTACACCTACATGACTTTTTACGAATTTCTAGCAGCTCTAACAAACTTCCATATCTGTAACAGATTTCCATTTAATTTTGGCGTGTGTGGGAATTTTTATCAGTTCATCCTGAATAACATTTGTTAGGTCAGACATTGATGTTGGACAATGGGCTTGGCTTGCGATCTTTGTGCTAAGTCATCCCAAAGGCGTTTGATGAGGTTAAGGTCATGGCTTTGTGCAGGCCAGTTGAGTTTTTCCACACCAGACTCTCCCAAATATTTCATTATAGCATTTACTTTCCTATGTTTGCACAGAGTAGAGAGAACTAAATAGTCCAAAGAATCTCTCTCTCATATATACAGTACATGTCAAACGTTTGGACACACACCTTCTCATTCAATGCGTTTTGTGTATTTTCACGTCTATTTACATTGTAGATTCTCACTGAAGACATCAAAACTATGAATGAACACATAAGGAGTTATGTACTTAACAAAAAGATGAAATAACTGAAAACATGTTTTATATTCTAGTATCTTTAAAATAGCCACCCTTTGCTCTGATTACTGCTTCGCACACTGTTGGCATTCTAATTAATTATACTAATTAACCCTTATAGGCACAAAACCAATTTAGGTTCATTAGGTTTTGAAGCTCATTGGGAGAATGCCAACAGTGTGCAAAGCAGTAATCAGAGCAAAGGTTGGCTATTTTGAAGACACTAGAAAATAAAACATGTTTCCAGTTATTTCACTTGTTTTGTTAAGTACATAACTCCTCATGTGTTCATTCATAGTTTTGATGCCTTCAGTGAGAATCTACAATGTAAATAGTCATGGAAAAAAAACGCATTGAATGAGCACCTGTACTATATGTACCATTCTTTATTTCGCACTATTTTGATGTTAACCTTCCTCTGATATTGATGTAGTGAGAGATATACACATTTTATATAAATATCTATCTTTCTGACCATCTTAGGGCTGCATCTATCAACTATTTTTTTTGATAAGTCGACTCGTCTAAACGATTTATTGTCTTCCAAAAAAACGAACTAATAAATTCATTTTATTTTGACAAGAAACCACAAAACTTTACTCTCCAGCATAGTAACCAAACTTATTTAAACAGTCATTGCAAAGTAAATTGCATAGAAATTGCAAAGAAACCCACATTCATATTAAACCCTTTAACAAATTCCTAGTTCTCCATATTAAACAAAATGCAGGCTTCCGTAGCAATGCTAATGTAATTTATTAAACCTATATTTGTTGTATATGACATTGCATACACAATGAATTGTGCTTAAAACAATAACAAAAATAAAACAGGGACATGGCTCTTTATGTCCAACATGCAACAAGGACACAGAATAAGGTCAGGATCTAATCTAAACATTTACTTAAATAGCTACTGATTGAATTAAAATTCAAAGAGAAGGAGAAGTCAATCTCCTTTAATGAGAAAACACAAATATAAACCCTTATGGTGGCTTTAAAGAGCGCCCACGTTTAAAAGTGCAGCTGAAGCAGTTAACGCTGACAGCTTGAAAAAAAAAAAAAAAACACAATTTCACTGACCTTATAAACTACCACAAGTTCAAGTAATTTATTTATATAGAGCTTTTTACAACAGTGTGTCGTCACAAAGCAGCTTTACAGAGTCCAAAGCCTAAACCCCCAAAGAGCAAGCCGAAGCGACAGCGGCAAGAAAAAACTCCCTGTTATGATGTTATTTTTAGTAAGAAACCTTAGGAGGACCAAGGCTCAGTGAGGGACTTATCCTCCTTGAGCGGCCAGGCAGCATCACAGTAGGACAACCACGGTCAGATTGTACGTGTGCTCACTTCACTCACTATTTCGGCAAAATAATTCACAATCCCTTTTTAATACAACATTATTGTCTGACCTCATACATGTTCTTCTAAATCCCAAAAACACTTTTCAAAGCCTTGTAGAAATATTTGCCAGAAGAGATTAAGCTGTTAAAGCTGCAAAGAGAGGACTGACCAAAAACAAACAAAAAAGCTGTTGCAGATATAATGTGTAGGTATTCAAATAGTCACTCTAACATGGTAAACTGTTTGCATACCAACACTGTGGTTACAGTGTGAACCTGCAAAGCTCTACATGTAAGTATATTAGAGCAGAATTAAGGTCTATCGCTGATTAGTAATTTATACCATTAGTACAGTATATTGTATCTCTACAATACAGCCTGTAAGTCTGCGTCTCATGTGTGAAAGATTGTGGCGGCGTCATAGTCAATCAGTCTCTGCGATAAAGACGGGAGAGTAAGCGAGGTACATTCCATGAGTGGGAGTCAGACCCTGCACAGCACTATCACACTAAAACAACACGGCACCAATGAGACTCACGCTGCCTTTATTACTTACTACAAATCACCACAAACTCCTCTCTTTCTCCATCTCTCATCATGGGTTCTTTCTTTCCTTGGTCCAAACTTCTCTCATTTTTCTCTCAGCCAAATTAAAACTGACCATTATGGCTCATATTCTGTCATTCAAACCTCAAGTATGTTGTCACCCGTCCAGAACTGGGTCCAATCTCGGCTTCATGGCACCACTGGAAGCCCATCAAAGCAGGTCCCAGCGATGTGTCCGTGTCCCGTGCCAGGACAAGGGGCCGTCTGCTTTGAGATCAGTCATAAAGCAGCAGATGTCGAGGGCTTCATAAAGCCTAATGAAAGACTCTATACGCTGTCGCTCCATACGTCGAGGCATTTACACAGATCTGAGCCGTGTGGTGGCGAACATTTACAATCAGGACGTTTTTAGACTCGCTTAACCAAACTTTTACTGCAGATACAAAATACGTGTTGGTGCATTTTAGCGCGGCTCAAAACATTGCACTAATTTAGTTTTCAAAATGGGAATTAAAATAATGATCAAAAGGTTTAATAATAATATTCTAATTTAAATCCTCGCCATTTATTCCATTTTCAGGCGTGTACATCTGATGAAACCATAATAAATGTAGCAGTCCAATTTCCCGTAAATATGCCGCATTTTTACCACGCCAGAGTTTTTACCTGAGATTTGTATGTTCTCCCTCAATGTGTCTGGGTTTCTTTTAGAAGCCCAGTCTTCCCAAAAATGCTTGTATATCGACTTACCCCAGTGTTCTGGCAAACTGTCCAGGTAATTCCACACCTTCCGCCATATGATAGCTGGGATAGGTTCCAGGAACTCCCACAAACCTAATTAGGATAGAAAGAATTTTTGATTACATGTGTAAAATGCAGTCTGTGCAAAAATGTGAATTTAATTATTTAATGTTTATTTTCTTGATAAAGTAAATTAAAATGCTGTGTATTTGAATCTCTGTAAAAAAAAGAGACAATAAAGAGGAAGATGGTGCTGACACTTCAGGGTTAACCCCAAGGCCAGAGGTCAAATGTCATGGTAAAGCCTGTCGGCTGTCATGGGAAAAACACTGATGTGCCGCAGGGAGGATCAAGACATTTGTCTGGTTTAAAATCATCATACACACGGAACGCTTATTAGGAACTAAAGAGTTTATATGATTTATAACCTTTTTAGAAACTAATAATGTTTTATTTATTTATATATATATATATATATCCTGCAGGTGTTTCTGGGTTTTCTAAAATGCTAAATTTCAGGGTATAGACAAAAATAAAGATAAATAATAAAGAAGCACATGATAATTGCACCAAATATAAACAGCGTTTTATTACTGACAATTGTGTAACAATTATTTAGTTTCTCATGTTAAACGTAATTGAATTTCTGCACCAATTAGTGAATTTAAGGGCAGCACGGTGGCTTAGTGGTTAGCGTGTTCGCCTTTCAGCGCTGGGGATTCCTGGATCAAATCTTAATCTGGGTGGAGTTTCCATGCTGGCACCCTGTCCTGGGTGTATCTGCCCAGCGCCCAAGACGTTCTCCCCTGGATGGGCATGATGAACCCCCCGCGACCCTCATAGAGGATTAAGTGGAAGAAAATGAATGAATGAAAAAATTACTGAATTTAAAGTCATTAGGAAATAAAGTGTTCATTTTGTCCAACTTGCATATAGTCGCCTTTCTAAAATAATAAGGTAATAATTTTCCTTTTTCAGGTTTTTCAGGAAACACAAATAAAAAAAAAAATTAGGCAAAAAAAATCTCATTTTGGTCAAAAAATGATTTAGGCCATTATTTTAAGAAGGTGACGATATTGTGCATTTACAATTTACATTTAGTCACAACATTTTCAAGAAACTTTCCTCAACAATTACAAGAAACTTCTCAAAACCCATCTCCTCCACAGACACTTGCTATGAAAAATAAAAATTAATAAATTTGCCAGATCGAGTAATATGCAGTGTAGATGGTGCTACAGTTTAGCTGTTTTTTCCTTAAAATACTGACTTGTGGTGTTCTCTCATTTGTAAGTCGCTTTGCCTAAAAGCGTCTGCTAAATGCAAATGTAAATGTAGTTATTTGGCAGACGCCTTTTATCCAAAACAACTTACAAATGAGAGAACAATGTTATTTCCTTAAAATTTTTATTTCCTCATCAATCGTCAACATCAATCATGTGCAATTTATATTCACCACCGAGTCAAATTTCTTTTTCAACAATGCCACTGATTTGCCTTTCAATGTAAAAGTTCAGTAAGAAATAGAAACTAAAGACAGGTGTAAGTGAGGGAATGTTTCAGATGTGCAAAAGAACCACAATTCAAAAACTCAAACAGTCCTGGTGATGTAAAATGATGTAAAAATCATAAACTTTGGAAGTCTGCAGCCAATCAATCTTCTCAGCTGAGCACCACTCCGTTTTAGATGCGAAAGTGCAGCACGATTCTCAATCACACACTAAAGTCAACTCCATCAGCGCAAAAGTGCAATTAAAAGGGGCCCAGAGTACACCTTTGCCCTTGCCCTTGCCTCTTCCTCTCACACTTATTTCCTTATATCTTATCGTCTTTATCCTTATTTCTTATACCACCCTCACATTTTGCTGTCACCCTCCCTTCCTCGTTCTCTCAACTCCACCCTCGCCCCCATCTTTTTCTCTCTCCTTCTTCTTGCCCACTATTTGCACTATCTGTCATCAGGCTCAACTTCTATCACATGTTCACTGAAAGAAAAGCAGAGGTTGCCTGAATCCGCTCATCCATCTCTGAACCTCCCCAAAGCCCCCCACCCCCACCCCCATCTAGCGAAGGAACATGTAACTAGTCAAAATAATACTATCGCTAAGGCAAACATCTCCGCGGTAAGGTGCCGCGTCAACCGGCGATGACAGTCTCTGCTCACACAATCCATCAAGATGCTATCAAGAGGCATAATCTTTGCACACATACATGAGTGTTGCTGAGATTTGTAGATATGGCGACTTAAGAAAGTCATAAAAAAAAGCAGATGTGAGAAAAGCCTCTCCGTGTCAGTACATCTTGTTCTCAAAACCCGGTGTCTTCACCGGAATGTAACCATCTGACAGAAAGTGAAGCATAAAGGTGCCAATCGAGAACTAATTCCCAGGTCAAGAAGATTGCCGTGCAAATCTGTGTTCTACCACCAGCCGGAAAAAAAAATGGACAAGAAGACAAAACAAATAGGATGCCATTCTGGGCACAAGAATCAGATTCGTTACAGCTGACGACGGTTTGTTCGTTTATCATTTCCAAAAATCTCAGACAAGTCCACTTGCCCCGTTCAGATGCAAGTGCAAACAGGCCACAGTGAAGCACGGACTTTCACACAGACGGTCGGATACAGCACATTTTGTTTTCAGCGAAAATACAAAGTATTATTATTTTGTGTGTTTTGTGGGCTTTGCTCACTTCATAATTCTTCCAACATATATCATTTGCTATTATTGAATAATTCACCGTTTTTTGATCCTCAGTGATTTAATGAATCCAAATTTCATCAGTCTGTGTTTCATGAGCTCATCTGTATCTGTCCATCTTAGAACCATGCTGCTGAATTTGGTTCTGTTGGTAAAGGTTTTGTTTTTCCCCCCCTCTGTATATAGGAAGTAATAAAATGAGGTTCAAGAGGAAGCTGTACTTGGAGTAAGACCTCAGGGCAGCACCCCCTTTACCGCCCTCACTACGCTTTGGCTTTTCACTTCTTCTTCTCTCCTCATCACTCTCTTTCGGTAAAGAGGACCAGATGGTGCAGGCCCGCGATGGCCGACTAATTGAACAGCATATATAATTTTGCCATTGTCTCAGGAAGTGACCTAATCAATAGCACATTTACAGGCCTGACTGAAAACCTGACAGACAAAGAGAACCGGTGGTGAAGGAGACACAGGTTGGTGTTTTGGCTGTGAAGATCAAGAGGAAGGAAGTTACTTCTATTTGTGCTAATGAGGTTTAGACAGAGGCCAATGGAACCAAAGAAAAACAATCATTCATCCATCCGTACAAGATTCAGCTTATTATAATTAGGCTCACGAGGTGCTGGAGGTTATCTCAGCACGACTAGGACTGTCTTAAAATGTTTATGTTGAGTCCATCTGTAATCAGTATACAATTAGATTAAAATGAATTTTTAAAAAATTATCAAGTGGTTAGCATGTTCGCCTCTTAGCGCTTGGGATTCCTGGTGTGAATCCCAATCTGGATGGAGTTTCCATGTTCTCCCAGTGTCTTTCTCTGGTTTCCTCCCACATTCAAAAACATCGACTCATGCCCTTAATTGCCCCATATAGTCTGTGTGTGTGTGTGTGTGTGTGTGTGCCCAGCGATAGATTGGCGCTCTGTCCTGGGTGTATCTGCCAAGCACTTGAAACGTTCTCCCCTGGATGGGCATGGGGAACGCCCCACTGAATAAATAATTAAATGGGAGTCACCGGAATATCAGCGTAATTGTGGACAGCAAGGCGGTCCAAGAATCAATTCTTTTTTGGGACAAACAAATGTTCCTTCTGTGTGGAGTCTACGGGTCCTCTATGTGGGTTTTCTCCAGGGTCTCCTGTTTCCTCCAAAATCTTAAGACATGCTAACAGAGTTAGTGGGGTAGTCATTAAGCATTTTTATAAAACGTGTAGTTCTGATCCTTAAATTTGATTGGCAGTGACATTACTGACAAAAACACACATCTCTAAGTGTTTCGGATCAATGCATAATATACAATACACTATTTTCCCGATGTTTTTTTTTTTTTTTATAAAATGCATTCTGTAATTTTACAAAAAACCAGAAACCTGTTACTCAGCAATAAGACTTCACTTTTAAAAAAATGCATTAATGAATTAAACCTTGTTTTTTTATTATTAGTGTGTGTGTTACAGCGTTCCAAAAGTAATAAGGAACTTGAGGTTGTGAATTATTGTGAATAAACCACAGGAAACAAGTATTACAGTACTCATGCCTAACAACACCTCTCTCCCGGGATTTATTCACAGTAATGTCGCCCTCTCGTGCCTTATTGCTTTATTAACCCTTTGCTCCCAGGACAAAGCAACGGACAGCTTGCAAGTACACCACAGCGCAGATATACACACTTTTATACAACAATTTAATAACTTTAAAACATCTCCACACTGAGGATCCACGGCCTTAATGCTGAGAGGTAAACTGCAAACCATTCATTATATCTTTTGCTTAACCCTGTTCTAGGGTCACGGTGGGGTTCCCCATGCCCATCCGGGGAGATAGTCTCAGGTGCTGGGCAGATACACCCATGACAGGGTGCCAATCCATCACTGGGCACAAACTCACACAGCCACACACACATACACACTATATGGGGCAATTTAGAGCATTTAATTTACCTTGTATAAATGCTTTTGGAATGTGGGAGGAAACCGGAGAACCTGTAGGAAACCCATGAAGACACGTGAGAACGTGAAAACTCCACCCAAATTGGGATTCGAACCCAGAATCCCCGGCGCTGAGGGGCGAATGTGACCACTAAGCCACCCTGCCGCCCCCACTGAGCCACTGTGCTGCCCGTGCTAACCATTCATCTTCTAAATTAAACTATTTAATGAAAAAAAGTATGAAAATATTCACAGGTAATGGCACATTTAACATTTACAGTAATACTGTACTTTATATAGTAAAATAAACGCAGCAAAAAATACAAATTGGGCTTAAAATCAAAAGCCATTTTTACTTTTCAACACAAACATTTACATATTCAGGAGTGTCCAAATTTCACATGAGACTCTGTCAGCATTTATGATGGGTTACTACGCAGTGTTTTCATAATGTTACAATTTGGACTGTGGAAGGTTTGTTGAATACATTTGGAGCATAACTTATGTTAACTGAGTATTACACAAATATAATCACTCTTTGAGTGAACATTAGCTCAGCACCTCTCACAGCCATTAAAAGGGATGCATTAGTAGAAGCTCAGATTTGCCTCCGACGCCGAGCCACACACAGAGTGATACAGTGTCGAGGGGACAGTGCCACGGCTGGGCAGATCTCGAAAATTATTAATTATGGGCCAAACAAACTGCAAGATTTCCTGGCCACCGGCGTGCAAATATTTTCAGTGTGTCGAAAACAACCTCCTGCCAAATTAGGCATGTACTACTCCGTCCCCTGAGTCAAAATATCTGTGTGACTATAACTTACTTGACTTGCCTGAGCACAGTAAATTAGACAATCCTGTATTGCCCCAGCTTCTTCTTTATCAGTTTAACACCCAGAATTATGAAACAATATAAAATAATAGAACGTAATGAAATGTTTTGATTGCAGAATGTATAAAGTTAAAGACAAATGACATTCATTACCCTGCTCATCAAGAATAAGGAGTAAGTAACTGAAGTCTGCCCGTAAGAAAACTGGACTCGACTGTTTTCATAAGCATGCAAGTGATGAAATGCTGGCAGCCACTCAGACATGGAAATAGACCTGTATTAGGACCTTGGGAACTTTGAGTAGTTTTCCACGATGAGAACTATGACGGTAATAAGGGCCTGGTGCTGTTGTGAAGTAGATCATTTTCCAAACAGAGCTTCATATTATTACCTTATCTGAAAATGTGAGGTTACAGAACCTTCGAGGAACTTAAGATCCTAAGTAAAGAAACAGGGCAATGACAACATTCTGGGTTTAAACCTTGGACGGATCAGAGGCCAGCCATATAAAGAAATAAAGTCATACTGCAAGTGGAGGAGCGGATGTTCAGAGGGGGAAAAGCGTCATTCATTTTGAATTTAAATGTAAATAAAAGAAGTTTTGAGCAGCACGCTGGCTTGGTGGTTGGCAAGTTCGCCTCTCAGCGCTGGGAATTCCTGGTTCGAATCCCGATCTGTGTAAAGTTTCCATGTTCTCGCCATGTCTGCATAGGTTTTCTCTGGGTTCTCTGGTTTTGTGTCACAGTCCAAAAACATGGATTTAAGGTAAATTGGCTGCTCTAAATTGCCCCACATAGTGTGTGTGAGTGTGTGTCCAGTGATAGATTGGTGCCCTGAACTGGGTGTTCATTCTCCTCTAAGAACTTTACATTATAAATAAATATAAGTATATACACTATATATACAGGGGTTGGACAATGAAACTGAAACTCCTGTCATATTAGTGATGGCTAAATTGGAGCAGCCTGGTGGTCAATCTCCATTATTGCACATTGCTCCAGTAAGAGCAGAGTGTGAAGGTTCAGTTAGCAGGATAAGAGCACAGTTTTACTCCAAATCTCACAATGCACACAAC
>JAOUQT010300134.1:0-16193 GCA_025769995.1 Xyliphius kryptos | reverse complement strand
TGAAGTTACCAATGTGGGTCCTTGAGCAAGACCCTTAACCCTCATTGCTCCAGGGTGCTGTATAAACCCAGTGTTCTGATCCCAACCAAGTTGGGATACCTGTAAGTCGCTTTGGATTAAAGCGTTAGCTAAATAACTAAATGTAAATGTAGTAGGATTAAGTAGAAGATAATAAAAGATTTAATATTTTAAAACATTGGCACTAAAATATTGTGGAAAATAACTGCAATCCACCATTTAAAGCTCGTATCTAGAGATTCCAAAAGCAGAGAAATAACCACAGCACTTTACAAAGTAGTATGAGGTAATATTTTCCAAATGTATTAACTTGGTGTGTTTTGTTAATGGAAATGTTTTGTTTTTTATCAACACCTACAACTGCCAACCCAAAGCATGAAAAAAGCCTTGTGAGAAACTTTTAAAAGCATCTCTACATTCTGAAATTAGCTGGCATTACAAGTGACATCAGACACGGTTTGGGAATTGGTTGGACAGTTAAAATGTTGCACTAACCACCATGTCCATTTAAATCCTCCTGATTTATAGCCACCCATATGCACAACCTGTGAGAGTCTAATGAGAAAATTCACATGGATTTTGAGAAATTTCATAAACAAAAATGGTCTCCAGTCCTAGCCTACAGTCTCTAAACTTTTCAATACAAGGCTGTACAAAAAACAAACAAACCAGAAAGCCTAGTAGGATGTATCAGATAACCATGTATGTGTGCTTGTACAGGATGTGGCATGTATAGTGCTACTTTATCAGCAGACTCACTCTGCAGGATTGGCCAGTTATTGCACAAGATCCACTTCAACGCACACACCACGCTATGGAGCTCATGATAGGTAAGTAAACACAAACACTTCCATTTGCATATCTAATTATGTTTGATAACCTGTACAGCTGTAATTTAGCATTTAACCATCACGGTCACTTGTGAAGTTATAAAAGCAGTTTGCGCTAAAGTACGGCATGTTGGTGTTAATACACAGCTCTGCACAAAATGTACAGAACAACATCAAACGTGAACATTTGGGATTCTTCCAGGCTTAAAACGTCAGCTGTTTATACTTCAGATATTTATTATAGATCATTATTGTATTAAAAAGTTTTCATCATTATAGTTTTCATAAATTTGCAACGACAGCTGCTGCATTTGAGGTGCAACATAGGAAGTATGCAAGAGGCCGAGCTGCAAAACCACAATGTTCAAAACAGTCTTTTTTAAGGTCATTGGTGGCCTGATCTCATTTATCAGGAGTCTTTTTTGTTGGTATATTAAGCACACACTCACCTCAATCCCGATCTTTAATTAAAATTAAACAGGCATAGGTAGTTAAAAATGTAAAAATTTACACCAATCTTGAAAGTATTTCTGTCAACTTCAAGTACAATTAATATCCTCTTGCTTTATTTTGCTTTTTAGGGTTTGTCTGGTTGTGTCTCTTCATATCTGCAAGTGAGTATTTCTATTAAAATAAAATCCATGCACATAAGTATGTTGATCTGCCACAATATTGTGTATACACAACAGGATGGAATACAGGAGGTAATCAGATGGCGCTCGCTTTGGAATTACCTGGATTTCCATATTATTATTGAAGTTTTCAATTCATTTTTGCAGATTTTTAATGATTTGCTCTAAATCCACAAACACTAAGCGCAAACACAGTCTGCCTGAAATGATAAGACACACTGACATGGTCATATAACTTATTATTCAAGCCAAAAATGGATACCTTTTGCAAACCCACAAATTTAATGTTGACAGGACATTGTTTAAAAATTGTTTTTAATCAGAAATCATTTAGGATTTCTTGCAAATGCAGTTAAGGGGCCCCATCTTACACTGGTACAAGGTGCATCACAATGCTCATTGCTATCTCACACAAAACAAGTCTATAGGTTATTTTTGCACATTCCACATGTACGCTTGTAGCACAATGTGTAGACACACACACACACACGCCCACACAGTTAGCTTGCTTGCTTAGGATCGTTATGCAAAAAAAAAAAAAAAAAAAAAAAAAAGGTAAATCTTAACATTTAATCTTGGGTGCAATTTTGCTGTTTTTGAATAGGAAGTAAATGCAAGTCCTAGTTTGTGAATACAGAGTTTAAAGCTAATGTAGGACATTATGTAATACTGCCTTGTATATTATTTGATACATATTTCTGGTGATGCAATATTTTTAGAAGGTTATATGATAACTAAATATCAAAATTAAAAATGTACATCATTATTCATTTGTCATAATAATACATCATGGATTTACATTCTTTTGGTAAAAATAACTGAACAGGCAAAAGGTTTAGAACACACATTTGAATAAATGTGATTAGGTTACTGTACAACAAAGAACTTAAGATATTTAGTTACAAAAAACTGTAATAGAGACATTAAATCTTCAGACTTAGAAAACTATGGTTGGGTTTTCATTTGTGCACGGATTCCTTTAGAACTGCAGTTTGTCCTTATTTGGTTTTGTGTAATTCAAGAAGCATTTGTGAGAATAAAAAGAATTGCTATAAGTTACGTTAACCAAAAACAACTGATTAAGGCACAGGATTAGTGCAGGTCTAAATTCGCACATTTTTGTATAGTTATTTTAACATTTATAAACTTTGGTTGCAAATATAACTCAGTGACATAAGATACTTCTATGAAATGTTCTCTTTAGACGCTGAGCAAAACAACCATGCAGTGGTTTGTTACGCGGATGTTGCCATGCTGAACTTGGGGTTCCCCCTTAACCCCACCCTGTGCACTCATATCATCTATTCCACTGCTTACCTTGATGAAGATTTCAGTTTCAAAACCAAGTCCCATAATCATGAAGGATGTTCTTGGATGAAGAAGCTGAAAGAAAGGTTTGTGTGAGAAATTAAACAGCAACAACAACAAAAATCTATTCTCTTTAAAATCTAAAAAAAATATATTTCTATTAATTTCCCACAGGAACCCAAATCTGAAACCTTTGCTTGGTGTGACCGTGACTCAGTCAAGGTATTTCTTTTATTAAATCAGATTGTTGTTGGTAAATAACAGTTCCATGACACGAGTTGTCTCACTGTAGGCTGGAATTGTTAGCCCAGAATCCGCCTGCTTTGGAAGGCTTTATTTCTTCCAGCCTGGACTATGTGCAGAAGAAGGATTATGAGGGAGTGGAACTCGCATGGCTGGAGAACACTGATAAGGCTCTGAACACAGGACCTGTCACATATCTCCTCAAGGCAACTACAATTAAATTTGGGTTATTATTTAATCTGGGTTATACATTTTGGATGACGTTAATTAAAACATTATAATGTCTCCAGTTCCCTCAAAGTTATTTATTGTGACATCTCTCTTCAGGAATTTAAAAAAAGAATTGGAAATTACACAGATCCGGCTGGTAACAAGGCATTAATTGTTGCTTTGTCTCTCTTCGACCAAAAAAACAACAACATTAAATCAGTGGCTCAGTAAGTACCATGTACTTTTTATGTGTTACCACGTTCGGTTTGTACCTTTATATTTTTCACTTTGATCTTTACCATGTCAGATGTAAAAATGTGCCCCTAGTGGCAAGACTGACTATTTTGAGACTAATGACATAATGTTTGTGTAAATTCTGATAAAAAAACATGACTAGGTTAAGACCTGTTATACACTGCTCAAAAAAATTACAGAAACACCCCACTTTTGTGAAATCAGCCTGTCCAGTTAGGAAGTGATTGTAAATCAATTCCACTTAGAAATTAGAAATGAGAGGCACTTAGCAAGACCCCCCTATAAAGGAGAGCTTCTGCAGGTGGTGACCACACACTTTTTCTCTGATCTCATCCTTTCTGGCTGATGTTTTGGTCAGTTCTCTCACCATGAGGCGGTGTCTACAACCCACAAGTTGCTCAGGCAGCTTATTCAGGATGGCACATCAATGGTTTAAAATTACATCACATTTTCTATGTTATTTTATTCCTTCAAAACAATTGTGAAAAGGAGAGATAAAAATTAAGAAACATGTTTAAGCGTTGGTCTTTTGAGAGGATTTAAAAGGCATTTTAAAAGGTGGACGTCACAATGGCGTAGTGGTTAGCATGTCTGCCTCTTAGCTCTCAGAATCCAGGTTTTCCAGGTTCTCCAGATTCCTCCCACAGTCCAAATAACATAACTTCAAGATTAATTTGCCCCTATATAGTGGGTGTGAGATAATTACTGTGTGCCCAGTGATGGAATGGCACCCTGTACTGGGTGCATATCAGGCCCATTGCCTTAAACGTTCTCCACTGAATGGGGAGTGCTTTAAATGTTTCTTGGACTTAACGGATACAATGACGTTCATACACACCCTAAAATTTTAAAACACTGTAGGACTTTATAGCTGCAATTATGGCAGACTACTGTCACAAAGTTGCTCCACAAACTCCAGAGGTCTTTTGGATCAACAGCCATCCGGCTTTTTAAAAGGAGAAATAAGTAGGGGCTTGACCTATGACACTATGGTCACGTTAGCATATTCTTTATGGGACACTTTACATACATTATACACAGGACTAATTGCAGTGTTTTCGCTGCTAAATTTCCTCCGGGATAAATAAAGTATGTATGAATGCATGCATGCATTCATTCTAAATCTCTATCTAAATGGTGAAAACAGGTGGCTTATTTATGGTTGCACATTATATAAAATGTATTTTAGTAATGTACTCTGTTTAAACCAGTGTAGTACTTTACATTTGGTTTGGTGTATGGCTGTAAAAATACAGCAATTCATCCACCATCACCAGTTTTACTGCAAAACTAGGCATTTTTTTCTGAAACAACAAATCATTTTAATCTGCAGTGAATTGTGTCACTACATAAATATTTAAGTTTATTGTAGAACTACTTATCTAAGAAACTGATTCCCAACAGCCACCAGAGAATGAAGCTTAGGTTTATGTTGACATTTCCTATTCGACCTTAAAACATATTTACCTTCAAAAAAAGACCTAATAAGCAGCCGGTAGTAAATAAATGTATTGTGTTGTGTTGTGTTGTACAAACATAACAAACAACCCAGGTAAAACCAAACATGGATGTTTTTTTGTTCTGTTTCACCTTAAACGCCGAAGTTAAACGCGTATAAAAACCTATTTTTAACCTACAGCTTGTGTGCTGCCTCGGCTGAAATTAAGGTGGAACGGTATATTCAAGCAAAGTAACGTATTTCTTTAATTATTTAATGAAGGCAATAAACTGTATTAATCTAAAATGTTAAACAGCAACTACTTACACGCAGAGTCTTGGCCTGTGCAGCGTGTGTACTTTAATAAAGAGAAAAGCCATGTTTCCACTAATTAGAGTGGGACAGGCAGATTAGAGGGATACTAATAAAGAATGGTATGGTCCAGCGTGGGGGTGTTTAAAATCGTATTACAAGATTCTTCCCTGAATACTTACATATATTACCCTGAATACTTGAATATATTACAATATGTTCTATTGTATGTAAAAAAAAAATAAAAAAAAAAAGTTATATAAAATTTTGAATGCTTAAAAATATTTTCCTTATACTTTTCAAGGGGGTTAAGTTTTAAACAGGGGCGTCAGACCACCCCCAACCCAAACTGCATTATTCAGTCCCTGCTTGTTATTAAACTCATATTGGGTCAGTTTTTCGCTTTATATTAAATTACTTTACCTTTTTAATAATTAAATTTTATTTTTAATTTCTAATAAAATAAAATCTTTTCAGTATGTACACTGCTCAAAAAATGAAGGGAACACTAAAATAATACATCCTAGAAATCAATGAATAAAATATTTCAGTTGAAAATCTTTATTTAGTAGATAGTGGAATGCATTGAAAACAAAATAACATCAAAATGATCAAAAAGGTAAATCTAAATAATTATCCCATGAAGGTCTGGATTTGGAATTATACTCAAAATCAATATAGAAAATGACAGGCTGATCCAACTTCAGTGGAAATTCCTCAAGACAAGTTCAAATAAGGCTCAGTAGTGAGTGTGTCCTCCACGTGCCTGTATGGCCAACTTACAACGCCTGGGCATGCTCCTGATGAGGCGGCGGATGTTCTCTCCTATGGCCCCCTCCATGTCTCCTGGTGTACATTGTGCTGACAGACACAGCAAACCTTCTTGCTGGCATTGATGTGTCATCCTGAATAAGCTGCACTACCTGAGCAACTTCTGTGGGTTGTAGACACCGCTTTATGCTAACAGTGACCAAAACATCAGCCAGAAAGGATGAGAACAGAGAAAAGGTGTGTGTCACCACCTGCAGAAGCACTCCTTTATAGGGGGGTCTTGCTAAGTGCCTCTCATTTCTACCTGTTGTCTGTTCCATTTGCACAAAAGCAAGTGAAATTGATTCACAATCAGTGTTGCTTGCTAACTGGACAGGTTGGTTTAACAGAAGTGTGGTTGACTTGGAGTTGCATTGTGTTGTTTAAGTGTTCCCTTCATTTTGAGCAGTGTACGTTACAAACTATATAATTACTAAATATTTTATAATCATATAAAACAAGCATTTTTGCAAAACGTTAGACAGCAGCAGAAAAACCTTTTAACATAATTAATATCAATTATTCATGATTTTATTACCAAAAAATCTTAATATAAAATAATAATTTAAGAAATTCACAAGGTTGAAAAACAAATAAATAAATACAAATTAATGTAGTCCCATTATTTTATAAAAAAAAATAGATTTTTAAACATTAATTTAAATGCATTTTGTAATTAATTCATGCACAGAATTAAACTCAAAAACAAGCTTTGGCAGGCTATGTCTACCACTTCAACAGTTTGTATTAAATTCACTTCTTCACAGATGGTTTGGCAGATAAACAGTCTGCACTCATTTACACTCCTAAGGGCAAAAACAAAGCTAACTAAAAGCAATTTGCTTATTGCTTTAGCAAATTTTAGAGGGGTAGAAATTGGAAAAATTAACTCTTAGGTGTAAATGATGATGATATTTTTAAAACTTCCAAGTTTTCCTGTTTGCTTTGTAAACAAATGAATTGAAAGGACTATTTACTGCATAAGTCTGAAAAAACAATGCATGGTGGTGCAGCCAGAGGAAGCAGGTTTTCAGGTGGGGTGAATAGTGGTCCTTTCTGTGTGGAGTTTGTATGTCTTCCGCATGCCTGCAAAGATCCACTGGGTTTCCTTGTAATTTAAAATTTTTAATTGCCTATGTCATTGAGGATGTATGTATTAGTGCACTTGGAAGGGCATCCATTGTGCATTCCAGCTCTTGAAAACTGGTGAACCTTAACAGCTGAAAGAAGAATGAAAACCATTATGACATGTTAAGTACCTTCTTTACTTGTTTCATATTTTGGTAAATTTTCTGACTTTTTTTTTTTTTTTGGGAACAATAGCTGAATATTCTTGTAAATTTGAGTTTGGTCCATTTCTGCTGCCTGAGCCTGTAATTACTGCAAAGTAATCACAGCAATTAAAATTTAATCTTCAAAATTTAATTTAAATTTAATTTTTAATATATTAAAAACAATATTTTAAATCATTTCAGATATTGGGGCAGTACGGTGGCTTAGTGGTTAACACGTTTGCCTCTCAGTGCTGGGGATCCCCAAAGTCCAAGTTCTGATTTTGGTGGAGTTTCCATGTTCTCCCCTTTTCCGCATGGGTTTTCTCCAGGTTCTTTGGTTTCCTTTCACAGTCTAAAAACATGGATTCCAGGTAAATTGAATTGCCTTGTATACTGTGTGTGGATGTGTGAGTGATTGTGTGCCCAGTGATGGATTGGCGCCCTGTCCTGGGAGTGTTGGCCCAGCGCCCGAGATCTTCTCCCCTGGATGGGCATGGTGAACCTCACCACGACCGTAGTAGAGGAATAAGTGAAAGATGATGAATGGATGGATTTCAGATTTTGGGGCGGCACGGTGGCTTAGAGGTTAGCACAATCTCCTCTCACCCAGATCGAGTTTCCATGTTCTCTCCGTGTCCGCTTGGGTTTCCTCAGGGTTCTCCGATTTCCTCCCACAGTCCAAAAACAAGGTAAAAGAAATGCTCTAAATTGCCACGTATAGTGTGTTTATGTGTATGGCTGTGTTTGTGATTGTGCCCAGCGATAGATTGGTGTATCTGCCCAGCGCCTGAAGTGTTTTCCTCTGGATGGGTATGACGAACCCCATCGAGACCCTAGTAGAGGATTAAGTCGAAGATAATAAATGAATGAATTTTAGATTTTGTAGAATTAGGGTTTCATGATAAAATGTTTATGTAAAAGAAATTTAGCTTATGTGGAATTTTGGGTAATTAACCTAATGCCTATGACGAGGAGAAATAAAGAGGTCTATAAGTGGGTGTGGTAGTTCAGTGGTTTTGGGTGTTGGGCTAGCAGTCTAAGGGTTGCGGGTCAAATCCCAGGCCCACTGAAGTTACCAATGTGTGTCCTTAAGCAAGAACCTTAACCCTCATTGCTCCAGGGATTCCTGTGTGTAACCCTGACCCCACCCCAGTGGGGTACTTGTAAGTCACTATGGTTAAAAGTGTCTGTTAAATGACCAAATGTAATGTTTGAGGCATAACTTGCTAAGATGTTTATTTAAACATCATTCAAAGAAAAGGCAATTTTTTTGGGAAGTAGAGAAAAGACACGCTTAAACTGAAACAGACGCCCACTATAAGCTATTTAATGTTGGCTCACACGAGAACATGTGTCTTAACAACCACAAGGTGGAGTTCTACCTTCATTCACCGTACTGGTCCTGAATCCGTACAACTAAAGCTAAGATCCCCAATCTAAATAACTAACAAATACATATATGTTCGCGCTGTCTAGTAAATTGAACAAACAAATGTTTAATATACTTTACTTAATTTGTGATATTTATTGCTAAAATGTAATCTAGTCTACAACTTCAACACGTTATTTTAGAATTTAACAGTGCTACAGCATACTTAAATTAAACAGTGTTAGTGATTATAATTATAACAACAATTAGTTATAGTTAGTTAGTTATTTAGGTATCAAATAACTTGAATTAAGCAAAACTGAGACTACAAATCATTTAATCAACACATGTACTAAATAAAGTTAAAAAAAAAAAAAAAAAAAAAAACTAAGTGAAATAATAATTAAATAAATAATTATTTGGAGGCATGTTCCATCTGCTGTGCAACAGTTTGCAAAGGTTAATGGTTTTATATTAACAACAGATTCATTGGCTCTCGGATGGTTTGGAAGGAAAACAAACAGGGACAATCTAATTTGCAATGTAATAATATGCTATTTTATATGTGGTTGCTGACGGCTGTACAACTTCCCTTGAGATAACTGTACTGCTGGCTCCATCAGTTGGGTGGGCTCCTGTTTTCCTGCAACAGATGAATACTGATCATTTAATCAAAACTCATCAGTTATTTGTTGCATTATTTAAAATAGCTACTCTTTAAGTAGAAATATTAGGTATATCAGTTAGAAGTGAATTATTATTGTTGTTGTTGTTGTTGTTGTTGTTGTTGTTGTTGTTATTATTATTATTATCATGATTATTTAGTTTTACACCAAATGCTTTATAGATTCGGTTCTAGCCATCAAAAAAACAACACTTGGTTTAATCTAGCTTTAGTGAAGTAAAGTGGAGTGGCTCCAGGCTCAGAAACATGGCAAGGTAATTGCTGTGATAACTAGAATTTCAAGAGAGTTAAAAGTAACACATTTAAAAAAAACACCTTTCCTTGTTTAAAAAAGCATGGCTTTGGATGGTTGATATCTAAAGAACAATACAGCCATATGGCACAGCAATTAAAGTTTAATCAATGTATTTAAAATCAACAATTTAGTAAATCATTTCAGATTTTGGGACGGCACGGTGGCTTAGTGGTTAGCACAATCGACTCTCACCCAGATAGAGTTTCCATGATCTCCCCATGGCCCCGTGGGTTTCCTCAGCGTTCTCTGATTTCCTCCCACAGTCCAAAAACATGGCAAATGGAATGCTCTAAATTGCCCCTTATATTGTGTGTGTTCATGTGGGTGAGTGTACCCAGCGATAGACTGATGTTCCCAATCTGTGATGAATTTTTTATTTATATTATTATTATCATGATTATTTAGTTTCACATTAAATTCTTTATAGATTCTAGCCATCGGGAAAACAACACTTGGTTTAATCTAGTGTTAGTGAAGGCTCAGAAACCTGGCGAGGTAATTGCTGTGATAACTAGAACTATATGGAGAGTTAAAAGTAACACATTTAAAATAACACCTTTCCTTGTTAAAAAATCATGACTTTGAATGGTTAATGTCTAAACAACACTCAATACAGCCATATATTGAAGAACATTCATTCATTCATTATCTTCATTCATTCATATTGGATTGGCATTATCTTCCACTTATTCCTCCACTAGGGTCACGGTGGGGTTCCCCATGCCCATCCAGGGAAGAATGTTTTGAGCGCTGGACAGATACACCCAGGACAAGGCGCCAATCCAATATTGAAGAACAGATTCATTTAAAACAAGGTAAGGAAAGTTTGTGGATTTGATTTGAAATTGATATCCTATAAACAGAATGGTTATTAAATGAGACATTAGGCACATCATGGAAATTTGGCCATTGTGTGTAATCCTAATAATTATCAGAAACAAATCAAAAGTATCTCGTGCTAGATGGAACAATATATGTAAACCTGTAATCAATAGTGCTAATATATTTATTTGATGATTTCTTCAGGTGCGCCTCCAAATCTCAAGGAATGCCAAAGTCTTGGTATCTTCAGTTTACATGATTTAAATGTCTTTGGACTGTGGGAGGATACTGGTGCCCCAGGAGAACAAACACAGACAAAGTAAGTAGGCTACATACACATTTAACATGAAAAAAACATTAAACATCTGCTCTGGGGAAAAAAACAGGACATTTTTGGTTCCGTGATGATCCACTCCATCACCATGCTACAGGATTTCTAATTACAGATATTACTATCTTCTACTAATACTGCTACGGTATAGCAGGTTGATTTATGTCTTGTGATGCTTAGCAGCAATTTTAAGCCTAAAAAGTCTACCCCAGACAAAAACTATGTTTTTGCAACAATAACATTTCAGTCAGCATGCACCACAAAAACAGAAGCACATTTTAATTAACGCTCTTAATCTGGGTCCTGGAGGCCCAATGCACTGTGTGTGATTTCCCTGCTCAATTATGTAGCTCATTATTTTTTAGTAAATGTGGGTGTGTTAAAGCAGGAACAAAGTCCAGGACCTCAAAAAGCAGGTTTGACAATCTTAAAAAAAAATCACATTGTCTACAGCAATCATTACAAAATCCATTATTTTTGTAAAAGGAATGTGAGCCACAGAAGTTTCCTTTGACAGTTTCCTTAAAACATTGCCATATTTTGGATAAAGTAATATGAAGCATGCTTCCCACATTCTCTGTGTCTGTCCAAAGTGAATGTCTGTAGTCGCATGTCTTTTGTAGTCACCGTTTTCTTGGCAAACAGGTGGGTGATGAACCAGCAGAAGTAACTTTTATAATAATGTTCAAGGTTATTATATTAGATTGAACTAATACTTGATATTACGGTGCTTAAATGAATTGGCATAGTTTATAAGAAATAAATGAGTAGGAATTTATTTTAAGATTTATTTTACTCAAACTAAAGCCACAATTTAGTGCCCATTTAAATAAATTCATTGAACGTTTAAACTCAAAGCTTTTTCTTGATTTAAATGAAGACCTGCTGCCACAGCAACTCGGTGGATCTGAGTGGAAACCACTAACAAAGTTCATAATGAAACGACTTAAGATTAAAGCCATTTTGCTCCATTTTCTTCAGTTTTGTGCACACTGAGTGAATTGTTTTATTGACTATGAAATCGTGAAGTTTAAAGTCGAGTGTGCATGAGGATAAGGACCAGTAAAAATAGATAATTCTGTATTTGAAGGACTAATCATTATTAAGTCGTGCACAGCTGAAATCTGAAATATTTAATAATGCATTGTATATTGGCACAAGCCAGTGTGGTAGGAATAAATTCTCATAGGGTTACTGAGAGTTTGTCACACGAATTTGTAATTGATGGAGAAACTCAATACTAATAGCATAATCATCATTTAATAGAGGCCTGTGTCTGCTTATGAAACAGGTAGGATGTGACCTCTTTTCCCTTAGGCTCGGGATAATGCACTGCCTCTGAAGACCTGATTTGCTCTCCATGGAAGAAAGATGTATTAGCCTCACAACGCCTCTGCATTCAGTCATTTAACATTGGGGTTGGGTGGATGGGCATGAAATATGTTAACAGGTTGTGTTTGTGTTGCCTGCTGTTGCTAACCTTTATTGTTAGAGATGTCTGCCCTTTAAAAAAACCCTCTTCTTGCTTATTTCAGGACAATGATGCACATTTGAGTTATCCTTGTCATAGTACATAGCAAACCAAATCAATATATTGATTCAAAAGTACCTTATTCAAAGGTTTGGACACTTCTGACAAAAACTCATAAAAGATTTTACTATTGTACATCACACTTTTTGTTCTGCTTCTTTAATATGTTCTCCCTAGAATGTGTTCACTTATTTTAAATTTAAATAAGCATTAAACGTGAAATTTGACCTAAATAATTGCATTAGTCTATAAGGTTGAGATCAAAGCTAAATATGTAGATATTTAGTCCATGAGCATATTAGAACATCACTTTACTCTTCATGTCCTTAAGTAAACATGTTTTTAGCATTATTAACTTATAGGTAATAGGCATTTGACACAGTGCTGTGCTCTGATTATGGATCCTGACACCCATCACATGCTTGTTAATCTGTGTGCATGTATGCATGATCACATGTGGGTGGGCGAGTGGTTGAAAGAGAAGAGCGAGGTTGAATGTACATGATGCCGTGTGTGTGGGTTGTTGGTTGTTTATTTCTTGAGAGAACTATGGGGAGAAACATCCTAATTTTATTGCTTGACAGGAAATGAATATGTTCTTGTACTGGTTGTGACCATTATGTTATCCTTATCAAACCGATGACAATCTATCAATGTCCAGCACAGCTTCCAAATTGTTCTTATATGGTTCTTGATATAGATCAGTAGAAAAACAGTTTAGTATATCAATCTATTTTTGCTCTACCACAGAAGCATAGTGCAGCCTAATGAAAATAACAGTTTCAGAAATCTACAGTTATGAGTCTCTTGGCAATTCTGTATTAATGGTTTCATGCAGTTTCAAGTTGGAAGTTTTTTTTATGTTTATATAGATTCCTCTCCTTTTTATTTGATTGAAATATCTAGGCAACCATTTCTATCATTGATTTTAGAGGCGACACGGTGACTTAGTGGTTAGCACATTCACCTCTCAGCACTGGGGTTTCTCGGTTCGAATCCAAATCTGGGTGGAGTTTCCATCTTCTCCCTGTGAACATGTAGGTTTCCCAGAGGATCTCCAGTTTCCTCCACAGTTTAAAAAACATGGATTTAAGGTCAAATTGGCTGCTCTAGATTGCCCCATCGTCTGTGAATGTGTGCCCAGCGATAGATTTACGCCCTGTCCTTGGTGTATTTGCCCAGCGCCTGAGATGTTCTTCCCTGGATGGGCATGGGGAAACCCATATCACCCCAGTAGAGGATTAAGTGGAAGATAATAAATTAATTAAATTAATTTTGGATTTGTGAACTTGTTAGGATTCTTAGTTATAACATAATTTATAAAAAATAGTATGTAAAGGATGGAAGTGACTTTGTGTTGAGATGGACAGTGCAATAACCTATTAGGACCCCAGATATCTTAATGCGCAGCAGCCAACCTGTGAATTTGCACATGTACCACGATTGATCATAATTGTATATGTGGCTGCTGGTGCCAAGACACTTTTCTTGAAATGTTAAAAAGGATTGATTCACCCAATTATTCTCAGTTCGTTTTCCTTAAACATGCTATTTTCAGGTATTAGAAAAATGTCAATCTTTTTTTAAGATTTAGGATTAAAGAAAATTAAAGAAAAAAATATTTTTACTAAACTTTGTCTTTACACAATATATAAGACTATAAGTATCAACAAAAGGAGTATACACAGATTCTGTAACTAACAAAACCTTTGGCAAGTCCTAATGCAGTTTTTACAAAATGAAAATGAATAAATAAAGCTTATCAGTATAACTTGTATTTGTACAGCATTGCAAAGCCTCAGATTGTTTTGATAAGGTTTCAGACACTGCTTGTCAGCTTCTGAAACATGTCACCAGCTGTTCTGAGGAACTTTTAACTGAATCCAATTTCTAGACCAAATTGATCTGACTCTTTAAACTGGGTGCATCGCAGCAGGGAATTCTGGGATTTTATTTCTGGAGGGGCCAGTATGCATGTTCTCCCAATGCCTCCAAGCGCCGTTTTCTCCAGGAGCTCCAAAGCTCCAAAGACATGTAAGGTAACTTGAAGATGCTAAACTGTCCCAAGTTGTAAATGTGTTTAAATGTGTTTGTCATTCCAATTTGCAAGATTATAAACCCATCAGAAATTATCCATTTTTATTTATTCCTTTTAGCAACAGTCTTTTATTAGGAAAATTATACACGTAACCAAGACCCAAAATTCATAAGAAACCTAAAAGAAAAGGGAAAAAGGTGGAGATTAAAAAATAGATGTGGAAACTGAAATAAGAAAGGTAAATCCTACTGTACTTACACACAGAGGATTTGTCCTTCACGTCTAACCCATACGTGCAGTGAGACACACACCTATACTAACACTGAGTGATTTCTTAACCACAAACATACGACTGAAGGTTTGTATCTACAACAGGATAACGATCCAAAACATACCTCATAATACGACATAAAGTTCTTTAAAGTAACATATAATAAAACTGTGCATGCAAGAGGGTCCAAAATGGTCAAACTAGAGACCTTGAAGTGGAAAACAAATCAAGAATTAAACGATAAAAGGTATTTGCAAGCTGTAATTTTTGCCTAAGGATGTGTTATATATATTACAACGGGCATGTCCAAAGTCCGATGTCTGCAGCCCACAGGCTGATTCTGAACGGCCCGGGCTCAGAATCTATTTTATTCATTGCTCGCTAGCTCTATCAGAATAAATAAATCATATATTTATGTAATTCCGCCTTTTAGCACCATTCTAATATTAATCTGTCAACCTCTGTGCCTCTGAGAATTGAGGACATACACTATATTGCCTAATGTATTGCACCTGCCTTGACTCACACAAGCTTAAGTGGCATTCCATTCCTAATCCATAGGGTTCTAAATGATGGGCCACCCTTTGCAGCTAGAACAGCTTCAACTCCTCTGGGAACACCATCCACAAGGTCACACAGTCTCCGCTCTAATTCATCCCAAAGGTTTTTCATCGGGTTAAGGTCAGGACTCTGTGCAAATCAGTTAAGTTCATCCACACCAGACGCTGTCATCCATGTCTTTATGGACCCTGCTTTGTGCACTGGTGCAGTCATGTTGGAAGAGATTGGGATTCGAACTGGGAATCCCCAGCGCTGAGAGGCGAATGTGTTAACCACTAAGCCACCGTGCCTCCCATAAACACATTTATGAATGGTTATGAATTATAATTAATAATTATTACAGTATGTCTGTAACCATCTTATAAAAGGTTGTGTATTATTGCGACTAAATCATGACACAACCAAGTTGACTCCAACCAAGTTAAGTCGCTTTGGAATAAAGCATCAGCTAAATGAATAACTATAAATATAACTGGTGCATTAACATATATGCTGGTTATTCAGATGGTTACTTGTGGGCAGGAGGCTTCTTGAATTCCTTTAAAGTGGGCACTGATGTTAAGCCACGATAAAAAGACTCTCCAAAGTCCATGATTGAAGCGTTTTGGCATTTTAGTTTAAGAAATGCTTTTCAAAAATTGATGCAGTATTTGCCCATGTTGTCTTAACAGGATGATGAAACTGCCAACTTCATTTGATATGATCAGCTGAGTGATCGATGAATATATTGTTTTTTTTTTTCAGAAGCATGACGTCCACCGTTCCACCAAAGCGAATGGTCTCCTCAGTGTTTATTACACTGGCGTCTCCATACAGAGCCACAGTGATGCCCACCCATCAGATCACACAGCACTCTGCCGTGCCCATTAGCCCAACGGTTACGCAAAGAAAACCCTCCTTGTCCTCCAGCACTTCGCAGGAGTCACTATGCTCCCCCTACAGGGCCATACCGAGTCCTCT
>JAOUQT010300127.1:0-27574 GCA_025769995.1 Xyliphius kryptos | reverse complement strand
TTTCAATTGTACTCTAATAGTTGATGACTGGAAAATTACAATGACTGCAATTCATATAGATAATTTTGGAAAATCTGAGAAAATATTATTTGCATAATAATTTGGAACACAGTTTATAATCATACATTTATTTTAAATACACTGCTCAAAAAATAAAGTGAACATTTAAACAACATAATTCTTCTCATTTTTAAGTCGCTTTGGAAAAAAGCGTCTGCTAAATGACAATGTAAATGTAATGTAACTTCAAGTCAACCACACCTCTATGAAATCAAGCTGTCCAGTTAGGAAGCAACACTGATTTTGTATTAATTTCACTTGTTGTTGTTCAAATGGAACAGACAACAGGTAGAAACGCGAGTCACTTAGCAAGACAACCCCTATAAAGGAGTGGTACTGCAGGTGGTGACCACAAACCTTTTCTCTGTTCTCATCCTTTCTGGCTGATGTTTTGGTCACTTTTACATTTTGTCAGTTCTCCAACCATAGAGGTAGCATGAGGCGGTGTCTACAACCCTCACAAGTTGCTCAGGTAGTGCAGCTTATTCAGAATGGGACATCAAGGAGAGCTGTGGCAAGAAGGTTTGCTGTGTGTGTCAGCACAGTGTCCAGATCATGGAGCAGATACCAGGAGGGGACTGTAGGGGAGAACATTCGCCGCCTCATCATGAACACACCCAGGTGTTATAGGGAGGTCATACTGGCACGTGAAGTTGGATCAGCCGGTCATTTGATTTTGAGTATGATTTCAAATCCAGACCTCCATGGGATAACAATTTTGATTATTTTTATGTTACATTGTTTTTAACGCATTCCACTATCTACTAAAAAAAATATTCAACCTGCTAATGCTTATAATATCACAAATGACCATTTTTTGAAAATGAAAAGGTTAAAAACTCTGCTGGGCATAATTATTTGGAACATGCATTTTAAGTGCATTTTGAGTGTTTTTTTTTTTATTTTTTTTAAATATTTTTTTAATATACTGTTATCATTGACAGTTTGTTCAAATACCTTTCAATTGTACTCTAATAGTTGATTTCTGGAAAATTACAATGACTGCAATTTATATAGGTCATTTTGGAAAATCTGAGAAAATATTATTTGCATAATAATTTGGAACACAGTGTAGTTGTAATTAATGCATCCAGAGGTTCCCTAATACTCTGAGGTTTCTCTTTCTGCAGTCTGCTCTGTTTATTCTATTTGATGGTTGTGCATCAGGAGCTTTCACCTTATTTCCTGTTCTTCTCAGATACAGCAGGGTGTCTGTCTCCCAGTAGTGGAGTGTTGTGGCAGGGTTCTGGTGGACCAAACCAATTACAGTGGTGTCTTCTGTATAATGAACATTTAAAGCTGATTTTTTTTTAAACATCATGAGTCATTTTCTATAGAGCTTGATCCAGCTAGATTCTGTAATCTGATTAACTCCATACAAACAACCTGACATCAATTCTGTGGGTCCTTGCACTTCTGTAACATTGCAGCTGTTAAAAATAGTAAGCTGTGCTTTGTGGGTAAGACACTTCCGCCGCGGGAAGCCATCTAGCCAAGCTCCTGCTCCCTTTTCATCCTTAAATGAATGATTTAAAGGCTGAATATTTTATAGCTTTTTGACATTTATATGACATTTGACGTCTTCATCGCTCCCCTGAAAATATGCAAATGCACCAGTGAATGCTGCGCCCTATCGAACTGTGCCGTGTCATGGCTGATCTTTACAGAATGCCTCGACGGGCTACGCATGGAATTATATAACGCCTGCAAAAAGACACTTCCAGGTGGCCGATTCCCTTCCCATCCCACCGCTCCAGGGAATTCGTGGTCGACGGGCTGGAATTCGTCTGTGTATATATGAGTCTTTGATTCTTGTGTGAAAAAGTGGCCAGGCAAACCTCTCAGTTGGAGGTTGAGAGGCTGTCGTCATAGCAACCTTAGCCAGGCTGGAGGGATAGAGGCAAAGGTGTGTCACTGTCTTCCGGGCTGCGTCCCAAGTGTGTACAGTGAAATGGACTGGGGTAACATTCCAGTTTATTTAGAACCTCTTTAACATCACTGAAGCCAGTTACTTCCTGTCTGTCTCTGATCGCGATGAGGACCATGAGGGATGTCTTTCTTCTAGCCATTCTCACAAGTCGCCAGAACTGCCGCTCTGCATGGTCTTACCTTCACGCGGGGCGGTCAGCTGACCGTCGATTTCCTGTTCATCACCCAGTAATGCATACAAAGCCATCAAGAGCCTTGTGAGGACCAAGGCTCAGTGGAGAACTCCCTGTTTGAGTGGGGTACCAGATCAACAGTGTAGGACACACACGTACTAATTGTTCAGAGATTAGGTGTTCCTTTTTACCAATTGAAAAAAAACCCCCGCAGTTCTCTGGCAGTGCCATGGACAAAGAGCTGGTGACACGTCAAGTAATATACGTAATAAATGGAGCATTAATTGACACATCATGCATCATGTTACTCCAGCAAAACTAACTAGAGCAGCAGAACTAAAAGGGGCAGATACTGCAGGGTTCTTAGTTTAGAGGGCTCCCTGGAATAGCATCATTTCAGCACCATGCCCTCTACTAATGATGCTGGCTGTAGAGGTAAAATGCCAGCAGAGACTGATCCCAGATGAGATTTTATCTACAGGGAATAAATTAAACCCAAAAGTAAATAGATGGATTTTTATATCTACCTTTAAGGATTTAAAGAAGAACATTCCAAAGTTGAGGAGTCTTGTGAGGGGGACGCTCTTCCACCAGCAGTAACTTTATTAATTCTAGCTAAAAGTAAAGCAGCACCTTGAGAGTGGAGCTCGTTTGTTGGCTTATGTAATTCAGTGAGTTCACTCAGACACTGTAGAGCCTGATGATATAAAATTTTGTTATTAATGCGAAACTTAATGCGAGACAGGGCTGATATTATCAAACTTTTTGGTTCTAGTTAAAACTCTGCATTTTTAATAAGCTGTAGTTTATGTAATAATTAATTAGAGCATCCTGTCAGAAGTAAATCACAATAATTTAACCATGAGGTCATAAAAGCGTATATAAGTTTCTCTGTAGGTTTTCTTTTAGTTTCTATCTATAAATGAGGGAACATAAAAAACAAATAACAATGGAGTGAGCATCAGTGAGCTCATGCGAGTGAAGAGCTGTCTCTTAGTTCTGCACTTTAGTTTCCTGACCTGCAGTCTGTCCTTTTCATCTTAAATGGCAGTAATGTCTTTATATGAACATAAAGATAATGAACCTTTTTTATTGAACAGTATAATTGGTTTTAGATGATCTAACCCAGTTAGTTATGACTCTGGGAGGGACAGTGTGGTTCCACAGAATGTCTCAGCTATAGAACAAGGTTCCATCTTTCATCTGCAATTCAGAAGATACGAAGCAAGTGATTTACAGTAAGGTAGCTGGAGGGAGGAGCATAAAATCCTGAAATGTTCAGAATGCAAGCTACCTGGAATGAGGTCAGACGAAAGCGACTTGGAAAGGCGAACATCTGCAGGCCGAAACCATACTCGGCTGGATTTACATTCTAAAGGAAGCTTATGGAACAGTGATGATGAACCATTGAGCACAGGAGCAGGGGTGGCAACAGGTGTGGGCGAAGAAGAGGCAGCGAGATCCATTTTAAATTTAAAACAATTTTTTTAAGACCTGTAATTCCCAGGGGTGTCATGTCCGTAGTGTCTGACTCCCATGCCCAGTCCATACCTATTTGATAACTGGTTTAGATTCTCGGCCTTCCTGATGGTTTTGGCCATTGCATTTGGGTGGTGTTTTTGATGCAGTGAGTTGCTTTCTGCTCATTTAAAGCACCTTGCGCCGCGTCATCAAACGTAAGAAGCTCTATAAATTGAATGGAATTATAATCTGAGCTGAGTTGGGAAGATGCTGATCATCAGGGCTTTGTGTTTAAATTAGGAGACGTAATCAATTGTGATCAGCAGTGAGTCGGTGGTATGATGCTGTGATAACAGTGTCATAGTGCAGTGTGTTTTATTGTAATCACATCGCTGTAATTTCTTATTTCTCTGTACAGTGGGTCTGAGTCTGACTCAGGGGTTCTGGAGGGCAGCAGGGGTGAGAGGAACCCAGGTGCTGCACTAAGAATAATAATTCAGCCTGAGCCAGTTTATTAGAACACTCTACAACCTGATTATCTAACAACCCACTACTTTTATTAAACTGCACATGTGGAGTCACCAGTTTAACAAGAGCTCATTTAAATTGTCAATGGGATGTTTATTCTCCTCAGTTTAGATCACAAATCTCTCCTTCTCCAAAAACGTGCTACGCTTGAGGGAGTGGTAGCTCAGTGGTTAGGGTGTTGGACTATCAATCAGAAGGTTGCAGGTTCAAATCCCAGGTCCACTGATGTTACCAATGTGGGTTTCTGAGCAAGACCCTTAACCCTCTTTACTCCAGGGTTCTGTATCAACTGTGATCCAACCAAGTTGGGATACTTGTGAGTCGCTTTGGATAAAAGTGTCTGCTAAGTAACCATATGTAAATGTAAATGTAATACACCTGTATAACAATTGAAATAATTATCTACACCTATTAATTTCAAAGCCGTCATTGACTCACTGACTCATCACTAATTCTCCCACTTTCCGAGTACCTACAAGGCTAAAACTTGGCATCTTGATTTCCTATCATGTAATCCTGTACTTCTATCAAGTACTTCTCACCTTTCTACCACAGATGGTTCATTTGATATCATCATCAAACACAAGACCCCCTCAATGTCACATTGGGGTCTTCCAGAGTACCTACAAAGCGAAACTTGGCATCGTGATTACCTACCATGTCCTTGGAAAACAGGGTTCTCCTTTTTCTACGCTTGATTGTCATTGAGTCATCGTGTCCTTGGAAACCCTACTGATAAATTCACGTACGAAAGCAATTGCGTCACTGAACTCACAACTCACACTTTATTCATTACACAGATTCATTTCAGATTTTTTATTGCCCCAAACCTCACTCTACACTAATACATTCATTTAAAATATTTAAAGTCCAATAGCATCACTCATACAAAAACAGCCTTTCAACTTTCATGTTGTAATTAAGTCCTCCACTGTAGCGCAGCATAGGTTTTCCGCTAGTTATAACATGAATATGTAACCACAAAGCGAAGACATAAGAGACCACTGATTTTGGAGCATCCACTCGTTTACATGTTTCTTGTCCTTTATTAGTGCTGTTTGATTTTGATTTAATGATCCTCGCCCATCTGATTGTTTGTAATGACGTTTGTTTAGTTGGAGTTTAGGTTTTGTTTTGATTGTCAGATAAAAGCTGCTTATAAACCAAGGGCAGGGATAGGCTGCACTGTAAGTGTAAACCTTGAAAAGGACACGGACCTGTGCTAAATAAATAGATGTATCTGTAAGACATTCAGCTGCTACATTTATAAACATCTCCATCATGTTTGGTCCGTGAGCCGAACCCTGCGGTACTCTGGCTGCAGCAGATGTATGTCAGTGTGGACGCGGTCCTCGGACACGGTCCAGCTCGACAGCTGGAAGGGACGCCACGCTGGTCCATCACATCGTTTATGAGGCTTATAAACATCAGTTCTGCTACGATCTACATCAGAACACCACACAGTTTACATTCGGCACCTGTACAGTTTACACAAAACAGCCTGCTCATGTTTGTCAACAGTATAGGGAAGGCCCAGGTCCATCCTGACTAGTGGTGGTGTTAGGATGCTGCATCTCTGTGTCCAATCTGTCCAAAGTGTGCTGGGATAGGCTCTAGCCCTGCTCAGGAAAGGTTTTTTTAAACAGACTTTCAGTTCTTATAGGAATCATCTAAATAAACCAAACCCATTCTCTTCTGTGTTGATTTTAGTTTATGATTTTTATATCTCATCGTAGTACACGCTCTCTCCGCCCTGTTGCAGGTTGAACAAGGATTTCTGGAGGCGTCAGGATTTTAAGGTGTCTGTCTGCCTTGTTAGAAGGCTGTTTTATTTTGGTAAATGTCTTTAGTTGGCTTCTGTTTTAAATAATGAAGAAGAATGATTTTCCTGCCTATACTGACCTCCTGTGTGTTCAGCTAATCCACTGTGTATTGATTATTGGCACGGACACAGCTTGATCAAAGCCCCATCATTTACGGAGGAGCCCAGATTCTTCAGGTCTTCAGGTCAGATTGGCTTTTTTAAGATCTACCTACATGTGTGTGATGTATAGAAGATAGCTGAAATTTAGAGCAGGGTTCTTGAAGGAACCTACAGGGTGCTTAATAATCATTAAAAAAACTTTAGTACTTTCTTTAATATGGATTTCAACATCAAGTGAAGTGCCGTTGTAGTCAAAGCAAATATGGGAGGTTAAATAAACATTATTATTTGCTTAATCCTAAACTAGGTTGCCTGAGTGGGGTGGTTTGGGTTCCCTTGCCCATCTAGGGAAGAACGTTTCAGGCACTTGGCAAATACACCCAGGACAGGGTGCCAATCTATCGCTGGGCACACAATTTTACACACACACAGACCATATATGTGGCAATTTTTTGGACTGTGGGAGGAACTCTGTGCTGACACGAAGAGAACATGGAAACCACCCAGATCAGCATTCGAACCTGGATTTCCAGCACTCAGAGGCGGAGGTGCTAAGCACTATCCCACTGTGCCATCCTGTTAATAAAGCAAAAAGGTATGAGAGGTGGCATTAATGTGAAGAAATTACGGGACAGGGGTGTTATCAGTCCGACGCAAAACGAAGTACAGTTACACAATAACAAACAACCTCGAGTGCCTTATTGTTTTTAGAAAACAGTTACAAACATACTAAAATAAAAATACAAGGTTTGATTCATAAATGCATGTATCAAAAACAAAATCATTATTTATCTGGTCTTCTGCAACATAATGTAGTCTGGTTTTTAAAGTTCAAGTTATTTATTTATATGGCGCTTTTTAAAACAGTGTCCTGTCACAAAGCAACTTTACAGAGTTCAAAGTGTAAACCCCCAAAGCGCACACCAAGCGACAGTGGCAAGAAAAAATTCCTTGTTATGATGTTATTTGTAAGAAGCTAGGCGCTTCTTCCCTGCTTTTGTGTTTGTTAATTAACTTTAATTGATGTTTATTAGTTAATTAACTCTCCCTTTTGTTCATTGGTTTTCCTTCATCATGTGACAGGTTCTTGTGTTATTTATGCTCGTCGCTTTCATTTCAGCCCTGTCGGTGATTGTCTTTGTTTGATGTGTGCGTTCGCGTGTCGTGTGGTTCTTGTGTCTGCGTGGTCCGCGGCACTCATTAAAATTATCTCTTATTTACCCTCATCTGGCAACCTGCTCCTTCCAGCTCGCCGCTCCGAGCTCCCCTTTCGGCTCTCAACGCGCACTCGTAACATTATTTTTAGGAAGAAACATTGGGAGGACCAAGGCTCAGTGTGGGACTCACCTTTCTTGAGCTGCCGGGCAGCATCAATGTAGGACAGCCGCATTCAGATTGTGTATAGATCAGTTCAAGAGTGTCCATATTAAACAATAGTAAAAATTATATAAACTATATAGGAGTCCATCCTCCAGGACTGCAACGCTGTCAGTCCAACAGAATTCCACGTTCCTTTCCATAATCGTCGTTTCCACAGTGCTCCGGCAGTGCCATAGACAAGGAGACAGGGACTCCTCAAGACGGCACCTCAGAAAAACAGACAAGAAACACAGTTGGAGCTAATAAAGCACCATAAGAACTAAAAGGGGCAGATACTGCAGACTCTACAAAGTAGGGCCCCCTGGAGTAGCATCATTTCAGCACCACACCCTCCACTAATAATGAGCAGGGTGAAGAGGTGAAATGCCAGCAGAGATCCCAGATCACCAACCCAACACAGCCAAACCTGAGATCTACACCTTTATATACAAAAAATTAATTGAACGCAAACGTAAACAGATGTGTTTTTAATGTGATTTTAAAGATTGATAGTGATTCAGAATCACGAACAGTAACTGGAAGGCTATTCCAGATTTAGGGAGCCTTGTGGGAGAATGCTCTTCCACCAGCAGTAACTTTATTAATTCTAGAAACTAAAAGTAAACCAGCCCTTTGAGAGCGGCGTTCGCATGTTGGTTTATATAACTGAATGAGTTCACTCAGATACTGTGGAGCCTGATTATGTAGAATCTTATATGGTATTAATAAAATTTTGAAATCAATGCGAAATTTAACTGGTAGCCAGTGCAGGTTGACAACACAGGGCTGATATGAGCAAAATTTCTGCTTCTAGTTAAAGCTCTAGCTGCAGCATTTTGAACAAGTTGTTGTTTATGTAAGGATTTTTTTGGACATCCCGTCAGAAGTAAATTACACTAATCTAACCTGGAGGTTGTAACAGTGTGAATTAGTTTCTTTTCATCTTGAAAGGAGAGGATATTTCTTAGCCTAAAAATGTTACGGTGGTGAAAAAATTTAATTCTTGTGATAATTTTAATGTGTTTAGTAAAGGAGAGATCAGAATCAATAATTATACTTAATTAATTAAGATTATTTAAAGATAAACTGGGTATGATTAAAGGTTTAACACTGTAGTAGAGGCTTTGTTTATTTTGTCCTTAGGGCCAACTATAAGAACCTCAGTTTTATCCAAATTTAGGAGTAGGAACTTCTTTGACATCCAAAGTTTAATGTCTTTAATGCAGTTCTCGAGCTTCCTGATTGACTGAACATCATTAGGTTTAGCCGAAATGTACACTGTGTATCATCTGCATAAGAGCTTATGAATAAATGATCCCAGTGGGTGCATATAAACAGCAAATGGGAGTGGTCCCAGAACTAAACTGACCCTTGTGGTACCCCATAGTTTACTCTAGCAAGGTGTGGAAATTGATTGTTAACACAAGTACACTGATATTGCTCTCTCTGTCAGATAGGATTTAAACCACTGAAGGGCAGTTCCTGCACCGCCCACAATTTTTAAAAATTTATCCAGTAGGATGCTATGATCTATAGTGTCAAAAGCTGCGCTAAGATCTAATAAGACAAGGAAAGCGATCTGGTTATCATCAGAGGACCATTATAAATCATTAACTCCTTTTCTTCATGCTGTCTCAGTGCTATGGTGAGACCTAAAAGCTGACTGATGAACTTTATGAATGTTATTAGATAGAAGATGGCAATTTAGATGGTTGAACACACTTTTTCTAAGATTTTAGAGAGAAATAGAAGGTTAGATATTGACCTGTAGTTGGACAGAATTAGAGGATCCAATTGTTTTTTTTAAAGTAGTGGTTTAATGATTTCACATTTTAGGTTTTTGGGGACATGATGTGGAGGTGCCAACATCTAATGTTTTATTCAGAATAGAACACAAATCACATATCAAAAGTTTAAACTAAGAGAATGTATTATTTTAAGGGAAAAATATGTTGTTTCAAAATTTCATGGCGTCAACAAATCCCAAAAAAGTAGGGACAAGACAATTTTTACCACTGTGTGGCATCCCTTCCTTCTTCTTACAACACTCAACAGACATCTGGGGACAGAGGAGACCAGTTTCTCAAGTTCTCATGTCTAACACAGGCCTCTAACTGTTTAATCGTCTTGGGCCTTCTTTGTTGCACTTTCCTCTTTACGATGCGCCAAATGTTCTCTATAGGTGAAAGATCTGGACTTAAATAAAAATAATTAATATCACCATAATAGATTATTCATCTATTCTGGTGGAGGTGGAGTTATGGAGTGAGGCACGTTTTCTCAAAACAGCCTGGGCTCTTTGATACCTGTGTCTGGACAGTAGGGCTTACAGGAGGGCTGAGGGAAACCAAAAACCTACTAGTTTTAGGAACATAACTGTGTTCTCATTGGTTCTCTGACCTTCCCTCGGAACATTTCTGAATGAGCAGTAACTTTAAGAGGCATTCCCAATATTCATGCAGAACCATTTAACACCCAGTAGAATGCAGGATTGGATGGATTGCTGTGGTTCTAAAAGCCACATTGAATAATGCATCCAGTTGTGAAGATTTGCCGACTAGTTGTCATTGGAATTAAAGTAAAGAGTCTTATTATTATTATTATTATGATGTCTTACTTAAAAACATTAAATCTTTGCATTGGACACCTGAGGCCACGGTTCTCAGTGGTAGAACGTGTGTTGTCCACTTACTTTTGGCCGTGTAGTGCATTTCCTGCAAAGACTGAGAGAGTAAATCTTTTCCCTGCGTCCTTATCATGTGCTGCAGAAGGTGCGAGGCTGTTCCCGCTGTAGGAAGCGTAATGTATGGGGCTGTTAGGAAGCTCCATCGCTCTGAAAACAGCCACAAGGACAAACTTACCATAAATGCTGCATCTGCAAAGCCACCACCAACGTGGATGACTTCATTCCCCTCTGCCTATTTACCCCCCTGCTGCTGGGCAGAAGGTCCCGGAGCATACGCTCTGTAAGTGCCACACTGTGTGACAGCATCCACCCCTGAGGCACCTCTCAATTCACAGTGTACAAACATACAGTTACACAACCCCATATCATCCATACAGCGTTTTAAATCACACATATCATCACCAAGCAACCAAAAGTAATTTCACCGTCCTCAGATGTTTGGGTTCATGTTCAGTCTGTTATCATGTCAGCATATGACTTTTTTTTTAAACAATGTTTTATTTGAATTTGTCAAACATGCAAACACAATATCACCAACAACATTATTTGGATCAAACAATGACATAGCCATAGTTTACCATTAAATTTAGAATCATTCATTTATTCATTATTTTCCATTTGTTCCTTTACTAGGGTCGGGGTGGGGTTCCCCATGCCCATCCAGTGGAACGCTGGGCAAATACACCCAGGACAGGGCGCCAATCCATTGATGGGCACACAGTCACAAGCATGCAAAAACACACAGATGGGGCAATCTTAAATCCATGTTCTTGGACTGTGGGAATGAACTGGAGAACCTAGAGGAAACCCACACGGACACAAGGAGAAGATGGACACTCCACCCAGCTCAGCATTCAAACTAGGAATCCCCTGCGCTGAGAGGCCAACATGTTAACCACTAAGCCACATAAAACACACATAAAACAAATTTGACATAAAACAATAAGTTAAAATAAAATATGATAAATAAAACATAAATAGGGCGTCACTGTGGCTAAGTGGTTCGATAACCACATGCAGATCTCCTCCAGAGCAGTGATTTTTCGGGGCTGTAGCTGGGAAACATGGACTTTCAACTCCCTCCACAAATGTTCTATGGGGTTGAGGTCTGGAGACTTGCTAGGCCACTGGCTAGACTGGCTAGCCCTGTGTTTGGGATTATTGTAATGCTTGAAAACCCAGCCATGTTCCATCTTCAATGCTTTCACTGATGAAAGGAAGTTTTGGCTTAAAAACTCATGATACATGGCCCTGTTCATTCTTCCCTTAACTCGGATCAGTCGTCCTGTACCCTTTGCTAAAAAACAGCCCCAAAGCATGATGTTTCCACCCCCATGCTTCACAGTAGGTATGGTGTTGTTAGAATGCAACTCAGCATTCTTCTTCCCTCAAACATGACAATTTGAGCTTTTACCAAAAACCACATTACATTTTCCCAGTTCTCTTTTGGATATATATTTTTTTCTTATTCTGTCATAGTTGAATGAAATGATAAAATTTACAAACCTCTCTTATCTTTCTAAGTAGAACTTGTGCACAGTGGCTGGCTAAAGCGTCAGATGCAGGGGTGTAAAGCACGCAGCCACTGGACTCAGCAGTGGAGACGCATTCTCTGAAGTGATTAATCGCGCTTCTCCATCTTACAATCTGATGCGCGAGTTTGCCAGGACAGCGGTACTTGTATGATTGCATTGAGCCAAGTGTAAAGTCTGGTGGAGGGGGATTATGGTGTGGGGTTGTTTTTCAGGAGCTGGACTTGGCCCCTAAGTTCCAGTGAAAGGAACTCAGCAAGCTTCAGCATACCAAGACATTTTGGACAATTCCATGCTCCCAAGTTTGTGGGAACAGTTGGCAGTACAGCGGTACATGTATTTATATTGATGCTGATTGATCTGATACATCTTACTGAGCTGTATATGACTTACATAGATAGAACAACAGAAGCCAGGTGTTAAGTACCAAACTGTAAATAACATATTTCACTTTGTACAATGCTAAAATATTCAGCTGCGTTCGCTCTGCAGGGAGGCAGCAGGTTTCCAGCAACAGAGGGGTTAATGCTCTCCACTGATTCGTGTCAGAGATATTTTAGCTTGCAGCATGAAAGGAAAAATAGGGGCAAAAAAGTGATTGTAAAGAGTGAAATTTGTTAGTAATGTTCTCAGCCGGTTCCCTGCCTCCTGCTGAGCGAGACCTTTGGTGAATATTGAATGATTCTAATGTCAGACTGCCTCCAAAAGTCACTCCTATTTTTTTCTATCGACTAATGCGAGGAAATACAATTCCGCCCGAGCGACCGAGAAAGCAGTAATGAAGCAGCGCCGAAATATTAGAGGGCAAATTAAATAAAGCAGATTACATAAAGCATGGGGGTGGGAGTGTGAAGCACAGGGGGAGAGGAACAGTTTCTACAGCTTTAACATTCTGTACACACATTTTATGTTAACAATTATAAAATGGGTAGTTCTGATCCTCTAATATGATTGGCTGAGCCGTTTGTCTCGTCATGACATTATAAACGATAAAACACACACCTGTATGCTTGGATCGGAAAGGTGCTGAAGGCACCGGACCCGGAGTGCTGAGACCTGCCGCTCTTACATGGACTTTGAAGGGGAAGCTGGAGGATGAGAGAGGTTCTTTGGTAACCCAGATAATGTGCATGCGACTAAAAGCTGAAGAGTACACTTTAAGAGCTTGCAGGTAGACATGCATAGAGGCGGAGGACATCAGGACTCGCGGCGGATCATGCACATGAAACTGCTTTTGGGACAGTGTGGCAGGATCGCCAGGCAAGGGGGAAAAAGGCAGAGCCGTTGCTGATAGACTTTAATTAAGGTTAATTAATACATCAGACACAGTTCCGCATAATGTGTGTGTGCTCTTTTAAAACCAGGAATATCGTATGCCATGGGAAGCGAGACCGACTAGATGTTACACTGTTGTGTAAGAGCAAATGGAGTACAACCCAGTATTCTTTGAATGTAATGGTGTTTAGTGTTGGCAATGAAGCCAATGGGAAATCCTGTCTCTCTGGTTCTCATTCCACCCCTTTTTTATTATAGTGTGTTTGTAACCATTTTATAAAAGCAGTAAGGCACTTGAGGTTGTGTATTATTGTGAATAAATCATCGGAAAGAGATGTAATTGTACTCCACCAAGCGTCATGTCTTAACACCTTGTTACTGTAAATTATTCACAATAATGCCTTGCCCTCTTGTACTTCATTGCTTTAATATTTAAACGGCCACTTTATTAGGTACATCTCCATGTTTCTGTCCATTACATCCACCTACACCTCCGACACAGCTGGGCTTTATAATTCTAGTTCCATTCTATAGTCTGTTTTTGTCCACTCTATTCTTAGATGATCAGGACCATGGACAGAGCAGGTATTATCAGATTGGTGGATGATTCTCAGTACTGCAGTCACACTCGTATGGTGGTTGTGGTGGGTTAGAACAAACCCTCCCTTCTGATGGTGATAGAGTGAAGCAGTCCAGTGTCAGAATGAATGAACCCCAAAATTCTAGACACCCAAATAGATGTTTGATGGAAGGCTGCTCGATGGTGTGTGCTCTGTGGTGGTTTTAAAAGAGGAAATTGCTCATGTAGAGGTTCAGCGTCATTACGGGTGGAGCCTGGGGGCCTGGTGGGCTCGGGTGTGTGGAGGAGGAGGGTGGGGGAAGCCTTTGGAACAGTGTAATGTCAGGGCTCACTAATTACAGCAGAATCAGCTACGCCTGGCCAAACCACACATCTGCTGAAGTACCGGCTGTCTAACGCACCGCTGCTCATAATGCAGAGCTGCGACACCGCACGCACGTCTAATGCGCGGTTTAACTGGCTCTCACTGTGACTCATGCGGCGCGTGGTGCACAGGTCTGTTTATTCAGCCACCTTTAATATATAATTATGATTTTTACTCCATAAAACGCTGTGTGCTGTCTGTCCAGCTTTATTTATTCTCCATTACACAGCAAGTAGTTCCGACCACGCACTGGGATAGGCTGGAAGCCTCTTCAAATATATCATTGTGGTTTATTTACCGTATCAGTATCGCCCTCTTACCGCCGTTTGCTCAGTAACGCTGAAGAGGATGATAATAATGATAGTGCATAATTCTTAGTGATACATCTGAGACCAACGACGGCTCAGACGCGGCGGTGCCTCAGAGCCACGGCTTCAGCACCACTGCAGTAAAACTCAGAGCTGCGAGCATTACAGTCATACGATTAATGGACTTTATGAGCAAAAGTATTAGGACACCCACAGTTCCACCTACAGGCGTTTTAATAGCATCTCATATTCTAATGGAAGCATTAATTGCTTTCAGTCTCCTACAGTGCTATCCTGCGAGATTTCAGAATGTTTACCCAGATGAGCATGTGTGAGGTCGGACAGATATGGATGTTGGAACAAATGCGACCTACAATCTCTGTTCCAGTTCATCCCAAATGTGAAAGTAAAACTGTTTTTCTGGTGAAAGTAATGGATCCCCTACTCATTATCACATTAGCCCCGTGATCGACCCACGTCCCAGCGGTGCCACTGACCTAGATGGGGCACAACGGGGCTGATGGGTGGAGGCATCTTAATAAGGCTACTGAAAATTCAAGCTGCTTCTGACTGTTATTAATAAGATTAATAAAAAATACAGCTTGTTTCGCATTTCTAACAGCTGTTAAACTTGTGGGTGACTCATTGGTCGCGCCTGTGAAAACAGCTGTATCTGTCTTATATATTACTGCCGAAATGTGCTGTTTACAAGTCTTTGTATACAGCATCACAAAAGAAAACCCTCACATTTGTGCAGATATTAGGTTTATCTTTTCATGGACAACACTGACAAAATAACACTTTGATACAATGAAAACTTATGTGAGCAACTTATATAACAGTGCACATTTAATCTTCCCTTAAAATACCTTAACATACAGCAATTAATGTCTAAACCACCGGAAACAAAAGTGAGTACAACCTTTAGTGAAAGTTTCTGAAGTGTCAATATTTTGTGTGCCCACCATTGTTTTCCAGAACTGACTATCCTGGGCAAGGAGTTTACCAAAGCTTCACAGGTTGCCAATGAAATGCTTTTCCACACCTCCATGATGACATCACAGAGCTGGCAGACATTCCAGAATTTGTGCTCCTCCACCTTCCACTTGAGAATGCCCCAAAAATGTTTTACTGGGTTTAAGTCTAGAGACATGCTTGGCCAGTCCATCAACTTTACCCTCAGCCTCTTCAGTAAAGCAGTGGTCGCCTTAGAGTTGTGTTTCGGGTCATTATCATGCTGGAACACTGCCCTGCGACCCAGTTTACAGAGGGAGGGTATCATGCTCTGCTTCTGTATTTCACGTATTGAAGTTCATGTGTTCCTCAATAAAATGTAACACCTCAACAGCTGCTGAACTCATGCAGTCACAGACCATAGCATTTCCACCACCAAGCTTGACTGTAGGCATGACACACTTATCTTTGTACTCATCCCCTGTTTGCCGCTACACATGCTTGGGACCATGTGAACCAAACAAATTAATCTTGGTCTCATCAGACTATAAAACATGGTTCCAGTAATCCATGTTTTTTGTTGAGATGTCTTCAGCAAACTGTTTGCGGGCTCTCTTGTGTACAAACTTCAGAAGAGGCTTCCTTCTGAGGTTATAGCCATGCAGACCAATTTGATGTAGTGTGCGGCATATGATCTGAGCACTGACAGGCTGAGACCCCACCTTTCAAAGACAGCATTTGGATGTGACGCTGAGCACGTGCACTCAGCTTCTTTGGACGCCCAACGCTAGGTCTGTTCTGAGTGCTTTTTTAAAACACTGGATGATCTTTGCTACTGTGCAGCAGCTCTGTTTCAGGCCATCTTCATGTAGCACAACAATTTATCTTTTAAGATGACATACAAATTTTACTGTGAAAGTAGACATTGGACCTGATTTTAATCCAAAGACTGCCTGCTGTCCTTCCTGTCCCCGTTTTAGTAAATGTAACCTTATGTGGTTCAGAGAGAACTCACAATGAGTGACTTCCTTTATATACAGACAAGTTTTATCCCCGCCTTTCAGATTGCTGACTTCCATGCCATGGCGCAGATGGTCGACATGAAGATCGCTTTCGAGGTGTTAAATCATGCCTTTCTTTAACGTCAAACATCACGTGGAGTTGAAGAATTATAGCTGAAGTGATGAGGCCCAAATTAAACTGATAAAAAAAAAAGATGCGTCAGACTTTATTTCTGTCTCCTTGTGCCTTCGGTAACAAGCAGCACGTGGGCCAGAAGGAGTACAGTTTATAAAACACTCTCCTCATTATCCTCATACACTGCAAGCTGAGCACACAGAGCGCTGGCAGACGATGCCCGAGCAGTAATCACACCAAATGTGCAGCTCGGGAAGTATTGGCACCCAGAATAAAAAAAGGTTTAAAGGGGCTTTGTGGTTCTGAAATTCACATTAAAGTCAGACATTGCGTGTACTGTGGCGTGGAGAATAAATTGTGTAATTTAAAATGACATGGTTTTGTGAATTAGTGTGGAAGAACTAGTCCCGACCAACTATCCAACACCTTTGAAATGGACTGGGAAAGAAATGTGAGCGCCTTCTTGATGTCACACATGCTCTTCTGGACAAATAGGCAGAAATTCCATAAAATCATGTGGAGAGCAACTTAGGTGGTGGAACCAGTTTAGAATAGAAGTTTAGGTCTAAGTAATTTATTTATTTAGAGCTTTTTACAATGGGGGCAGCATCAACAGTGTAGGACAGCAATGTACCGATGGTTTAGAGATCAAGTGTCTGTACTCAACAATTTGAAAACCTACAGTGGGCCAAAAAGTACCTGCCACTGATTGAGCAGGTTCTCCTACAAAGAAAGATGAGAGAGGTCTGTAATTTTCATCATAGGTATTCTTCAACCATCAAAGACAAAATAAAAAAAAATCCAGGAAATCACATAGTAGGATTTTTAAAGAATTTATTTTGTAAATTTTTATCAATAACAATAACAAATAGTCAATTAATAGTCAATAACAAAAGTTCAACTCAATACAGTAACATAACTTTTGTTGGCAATGACAGAGATCAAACGTGTTCTGTAAGTCTTTACCAGGTTTCTCACACTGTAGCTGCTATTGTGGCCCATTCCTCCATGCAGATCTCCTCTAGAGTAGTGATATTTTGGGGCTATCGCTGGGCAACACGGACTCCCTCAACAAATTTTCTATGGTGTTGAGGTCTAAAAACTGGCTAGGCCAATCCAGGACCTTGAAATGCTTTTTACAGAGCCACTCCTTTTTAATGCCACGTTCCATCTTCAATGCTCTCACTGATGAAAGGAGGTTTTGGCTTATAATGTCATGATGCGTGCCCCTTGTTCATTCTTCTTATAACCCTCCCTTAGCAGAAAAAGAACCAAAAGCATAATGTTTCCACCCCCATGCTTCACAGTAGGCATAGTTCTTTTCGGATGCAAATCAGCATTCTTCTTCTTTCAAACATGATGATTTGAGTATTTACCAAAAGGTTTGATTTTGGTTTCATCTGAACACATGATATTTTCCCAATCCTCTTCTGGATCCTCCATAAACTCTCCGGCAAACTTCAAACAGGCCTGGACAAGTACTGGCTTAAACGGGGTAAATGCCTGGCACTGCAGGATTTGGGTTTCTCTCAGCGTAGTAGGTTACTGATGGTAGCCTTGTTACTTTGGTCCCAGCTTTCTGCATGTCATTCATCAGGTCCCTCTGTGAAGTTCTGGGATTTTCTGGGACATTCATCAGGTCCCTCTGTGAAGTTCTGGGACTTGCTGTTCTCATGATCATTTTGACACCACGGGTTGAGACCTTGTGTTTGGCCCCAGATCAAGGGAGATCATCAGTGGTCTCGTATGTCTTCCATTTTCTTGCAATTGCTCACACAGCTGATTTATTTACCCCAACTGGCTGGCCTATTGTGGATTCACTCTTTCCAGCCTGGTACAGGTCTACAATTTTCTTCTGGTGTCTTTCAACAGCTCTTTACTCTTGACCATGGTTGAGTTTGAAGTCTGACTGCTGTGGATGGGTGTCTTTTATACAGATAATGAGTGGAGGACAGAAGACCTTCATAAAGAAGAAGGTTGTCACAACTGTGGTCGTACCCGTGCTGTGGCGCGCTAGTCACGCTGAATGGATCCAGAAGGCAACGGTAAGTGAAAGAGTTTATAAGGCAAACAAACAGGAGAGAACGCAACGTAGGCAAACGTACAACGGGTAACAAAACAATGCGATCTGCCGTCAGAACGAAAACCCAGAATATATATAACAAAAATCCCCTTCCCAAAAACCTACAGATAACAACCATTAATTAACGCAAGATAAAACAAAAGAGTTAATTAACTGAAACAATAAGGAAAACATGCCACGGGTGCATAGCACACAGTACAAAGGTACAGGTTTGTGAGAGAAATACCAAATACATATTTTTGACTACAAATTACAAATTAATTCTTCAAAATTGCTACAATGAGATTTTCTGGATTATTTTACTTCGTTTTTCGCTCATGGTTGAAGTGTACCTATGATGAAAATTACAGACCTCTTTCATCTTTCTAAGTCTAAGTGGCTGACTAAATACTTTTTTCCCCCCACAGTAAGTTTAAAAGAAATCCATGTTCTGGAGGTCATACAAGGATTTCATTCTGAACCTCATTCTAAGTTTGTGTGATTCTATAAGATATCTCAGTCTCTCTGATTTTATATGTGGTACATCAGTGTACACAGTGGGACAAAATGACTCTTTTTATAGCTCTGTTTCTGACGCTTTGAGGCTGTTCATCTGTTATTCTTTTAGTTTTATCAGCGTTAATATAAAGTCTGTCCAGTAACATGAGAGACTTAAGATCTGGAAATGAGGTAAGATCTCAAGATGTCTTGAGGACTCGTCCTCGTGAATCAGACCTTTTTTAACATCTTTAATTAATGGAATCAGAACGCTGCGAGCAGATCCACCGGGTGATGCATGTGCGGCTCCTTCAGGCTGAAACCCGTTTAAAGCATTTCGTCGTTCTGCAGTTCTTTCTTCCATGTTGTCATGCGAACATGACGTAAACGGCTGCTTGAAGGTCAGGGCCGACCCCAGCTTGATTTCAGTAAAGTCTTTTTTATTCACAGTGTTAGAAGAGTTCTGTCCTCGTGTCCTTGAAGCTGCTGGAATTGTTCCAGGTTGAAGATGTGATGCCAGCGTGCAGGTGCTTATGAAACCGCATCAGACAAGATGCGTGGTTAGATCTCTGCTCACACTTCTCTTTATTCACTAAGTTTTAGTAATGATTTAGTGTGTTGATGATGATCTGGCATTTCAACAGTCATTCTTACACCACAGTTCATAAACACTTAATGTAGAGGCTGATTGCTGATTAGAAGGTTTCTCTTTGTGCTTTTGATCAGGGGTTCTCAACTGGTCTCAGCCCAAGACTCACGTGTTCTCATGATCATTAAGATGTGACCCACTTTTATAAAATACAAACAAAAATATTGTTTTTCCATTTAAAGCAATGTGAATCCAGTTAATTTGTTACATCAAAACACATTTTCTAGAGAATAAATGTTTAATACTGAAAACAAAACAAAGAAATTATATATACATATGAAATTTCTATTATTTTATTTAAAAATAAATTATATAAAAGTCTAATGTATATGGTAAATTAACATTTAACAGAATAGAATTCACATTACTCACCATCTAACTGTTTTTGCGTTTAAAGGTATAGATCCAAACGAAAAATAACTTTGACATATTCTGTCTCTGTTTTATAATCGCAGGAGGTGAATCTAATAAAGTGGCCGGAAAGTGAATATTAAAACTGTAGTTAAAACTGGGTCTTATTTGTTTTTGTAACAAACAGAGATCATAGCGCTATGTAGAATTTGAGCCTATCCCTTTAGTGTTGCACCGTCTGTTTTATTTACATATTTCTTTTTAAACTAATCGATCACTAACTTTAATTACTGAAGTAAAATCGTGTTGAACCTGAACCCTGTAGCTGTGCAGCAGTGAGTCCTTTCAGCATCTCGATTGGTTCTTAGAATGAATTTGAAGCGGTTCCACTGTTGACTCATTAAAACCAACGCGTGAATAATAAAGGCAAGGAAGAGGAATGGACGGCAGGAAGAAGAATGGTCGCCCGGAGCCGCTATCGGAGGCTCTAAAGCTCCTTGTGCTTTTATGACCCCGTGAAGCAGGCCATTCTTTATCATTATCAGTGGTTGTTAAGAGGCAGGCTCATCTGTATGCCCCTCAGCCGGCACTCGGTTCTCCTGCGCAGCAAGCGCATTGGCATTCAGGTCCAGGACTGGCTCAACTACAAAAACACAAGCCAGAGCCGAAGGACCTGAGCACAGTGCACTAAAGCTCCAGCTTTAAGACTGAACCAGAACTCTGTTTCTTCTCGAATCAGAACCGTCTCCAGCGCTCATGAAGGACTTCATTTTTAAACAGATATCACCACAGAGGCTGCGTCTTGGTCCGTAATAAACGCTCCAGCCGCTGCTGCAAACTAAAGCCTGGTTTATGCTTCTCAGGAAGCGCTTCAGACAGACGCATGGATTGAATTGCTAAAAGCCTGGTGCAGGCCGAAGGTTTTTTATAGAGCTGTTGGATTTTAAATGAGGAAGCGAAGAACCATGCAGATGGTCCACTATCTCCAATGAGTCTTCAACTTAAGAGTTGTTGTGCCCAAACCACAAGCTTGTTACAGATTCAAGGTTTATTGTGGTGGGTTAGTGGTTAGGGCAGGGGTGTCCAAAGTTTTTTGCAAAGAGGGTCAGTGAAGATGCCCGGTGGCCAATAGTTCCTTCTGACATTTTTTCACCACAAAGGTTATATGAAAATACACACCGTTCTAAAACAAATTTTATTCTTACAATAAAATTTTTTTTTTAAATGCAATGTAACTGAAAATAAGCCACTCAGGCATTAACAACTAAATGCACAATTCTTTTATATCTGGAATGTCAGATAACTGAACAAACTGTTTAAAATACCTTACATTTAAGATCAAGTAGCTCCTCACATTTCTGTTGTCAACACCTCTTAAAAAAACTGAAGTTGTGTCAGATGCATCAATGGTTTCATCACAGGTTTGAAGGAATAAAGTGTGAGGACCGGAGACAGAATTTCCACAACACAATTACCAACACACTTGTGTATCTGCATATAAATTTCTGGCTAATGGCCCCCTATTGGTAGCCAATTCGAGGGGACCGTTGTCAAAAAATCAGTCATTTAATTGATAATTGACGATGGCGATATTCCTGATCCACCTAATCCACCAACGTTATTTTGGGTTAAACCCTTAGCCCTCATTGCTTTGTGAGTTTTGTGTCATGGCTGATCCTGCGTTTTGATTTTAACCATCAGGTTGGGACACCTGAAAGCCACATGGTCACAATAGACAGTCTAAAATGTTTTTATCTACTCTTGTTTTCATCCATTATTAGCTGATAGTCATGCTTTCATCCTGGAGTGTAACTATTGTCAAAAAAATTTATAGTTTACAAAGTTTATAAAACTTTCCCCTAATATTTGGTGTGATCACAATCACAGTTCTAATAATTCTGCAAAATTCGAAGTATTTTGCAAATAATAAACTTATTAAGCAGTATGTAGGGTCTGGTGGCAACTTCTGGTGAGATTCTGGCAGATTGCAACTAATATGGCTGCTATGACCTTCTGCTATTAATGCAGCTTCTGTGAAAACTTGATACATGGAAACCTACAGAAAAATAAAACGGTTAACAGATATGTTTTTTTTTAACATTAATGCAATGTAATAATGACCACTATTCTGTTTCTGCACCTTTCAGCAGAGTGTTTTCTGAAAGGTCCGCTGCTGGAACGTGACGCTGTTAAAGGTCTGGTGGCATTTTGTATTTGATAAATGATTTATTGCCCCACAGACAGGCTGCCTGTAAAGTGCATTATTAACATTGTGCTTATAGCCTCTTTGCACGTCAGCACGACCAGACGCCACATTCTCAAAAAAAAACAAAAAAAAACAGACTCAGCAGAAGATCTTTTAATTTTTGGTTTTAAGAGCATTTTAATATCTTTAAAACAGAACATTTGTTGGATTTTAAGTTAAAAAGCAGCAAATGCATCTTTATATATTCACCAACCATTTTTTCAAGGACATGGCAGATAATCACATTGCCTTGTAGGTACAGTGGAAGACTCTGACATGACCCTGCCGGGGTCTTGCGTTCGATGGCGATATCAGTTACACCTTGCTAATGCTGGGTTGCATTCAGAACTGCTTTAAAGGTTTATCTATACCTTTAAACTCTAAAGCCCTCACTGACTTATCACTAATTCTCCCACTTCCTGAGTAACTACAAGGCTGAAATTTAACACTCCTTATTATGTCCTTGGAAGTACTTCTTACTTTCCTACATTCAATGGTTCATTCGATATTGCCAAGATATCGATATCGCCAAGGTTTATTTTTTTAAATCAATGAACCTAATGTTTTTTGTGCATTTATTGAAGTTCCTCGGGCTGGTCTTGTTTCTTTCACGTCACTCACAATAGCTTCTCTAGTGCACTAATTAAACCTGTTTGATTGAGACTGTCACTAATGGTGATTCTGGTTATCTTGATGGGAACGTGTTCTGAAGTGGAACCTGGCAGCATGTGCAGGAATCAGTGTTCCTGCGAGGCTGTGATTGATGGAGTTGGAGGAGGAACCGCCCGTATGGCCTGTTCCCATCTCACAGATTCATGAGTCAATCACACTGCCGCAAATAACTCTGGCCAGCGGCGGCTCGTCGCAGGAAAAACTACCTCTCAGGAATGACGTCCCGTCTGCCACCGTGAAATACCGCCGGCCTGAAGTCCCACCGGAGAGTCTTTTTAAGCTCTGAATTTACAGTTCAACCTGAGGAGCAGTTAAAGGTTAAACTGAATCCAGCCTGAATGTATGAACTTCTGCAGTGTAATAACATAGTAAATGAATTAACCGCTTGCTCAGTCCCCCAGCATACACACAAACACACACACACACACACACACACACACACATGCCTGACATCACACTGCGAACTGGGAAGCACTCACACTGCATCACTGAAATCCGCCCTCAAATAAGTTTCTTTCTTTTATTATTAACTGGAACAAGATGAAGGTAGAATGCAGCACCGGACCCAAGTGCACCCCGAAATAAGATCACAGAGTGGGAGGCCACAAGATGAACCTGACCATCCAAATCACAACCGTCGTTTTCTGAAATAAGAAAAAGCTAATTAGTTACCAATAAATAAAGGATATATTTAAAAATATAAATTTATAGATTATAGGTAAAGTGGTGAAAAAATTAACCTTTTGAAGTCAATTATTAGCTGTAATGTAGGGGTTTCACGAACTGTTCAGTATGGGCCACACAGTTTGGTACGTGCTTTCACAAATAGAATATAAAGGTACACAATGCTTAAAGATAAAAAACAAAACAAAACACAAAGCAGAACAAAGATTAAGAGGCAAGCTCTTCAGCTGATCCGAGTTACGAGTTGCACCTTAGCTGTACACACTGCTAAGCATGCCATGTTAATTGTAGGAGTTTAGACCACGAGTGAAAACAATACATGGAAATTACATCCACTGCTTCATTTAGATCAACCGTGCGGAAATATTTTGGGTTCTGTTAATTTACAGAAGCAATGGAGCAGAGTGAGGAGCTTCAACAGTTTGTTAGCGTTGTGTATGTTTTAGAAACATTTAAAACGTGCTAATGCTAATTGGGCAAAATCAGCCACATAGATATCCAAAGCTCATAAAAATTATTAATTGCTTTTAAAACTAATCGACTAAACTCCACAATTTTTTTTATGACATGTTAATGTGTGCACATGCTGAATCCTCCGCTTCCTATATGTGAAATCGGACAGAAACAAATCCATTACTGAAGCGATGAGCATGTACAGTAATCCCTCACAAATTGCAGGGGTTACACTTTAGAAACCCCACTATGTAGCAGCATTATAATTTTTGTATTATTTACACATTTAAGGCTTCATAAACTCGTCCCACACTCATATAAACACTTGATATGCTATTAAACACGTTCTAAACTCCTAAACCTATGGAAATTTTGCAACATATATAGTGCAAAATGCTGCAATATAGCAAAAACTCTGATACAGTATTAGCTTTGTTAAAAAAAAAAGCTATACAGTGAAGCCAGGAGAAGTGATTGTAATATGCATTGTATACGTTAGTGGAGGGCCTTGGTTTTAAGCATTAAATAAAACTGCTCGACAATACAAAATCTGACCACGCCCCCAGGTCCATACCATGGTGTGAACCGAACCATGAATTTTGTGTACCATTACATCCCTGAATTTAATACTTAATTGTATATAGACAGTGCATATGCAACTTATTTAGCATTCTGAATATTTAATAAGCTTTATAATCATGGATGTGTTTACTGATAAGCATCTAATTCCTTATACAGAGTTCTAGAGTGTCAATGACAAAGGCATGCGTTTAAAGACAGGATAGTACTATTTGTGTGTGTCTGTGTGTGTGTGTGTGTGTGTGTGTGTGTGTGTGTGTGTTTGTGTGTATTTTTGTGGGCACTGAGAGATGATTCACTTTTATTTTTGCTGCGCTGCATGTATAGACAATGATGACATACGTGGGCTGGATTTATTGGCAGGGAAGGGATCTGAAGAGGCATCGGGATCTTTGATCTCCCTCACACTCGGGCAGGTGATCCTCCCAATCAGACAGGCCCCACACCCCCAGATCTACTCATGTTTACAACATACACACATCCCCCCAGTTTGATGTTGAAGGTTCTGCTGCTCTTTTAACCCATTCCATAGGTTTTGACACTGGATCAAGCTGCAGTTGGTATTGTATTAACTTTAAAATATCAGGGGTTTTTTAACATCTACTAATGAACGGCAAAGCTTTAATGACTCACTCACGGACTCATCACTAATTCTAAGTATCTGCAAGGCTAAAATTTGGCATTGTGATTCCCTATCATGTCTTTGAAAAACAGGTTCTTGTTTCACCGTACAGGTTCTTGACACCGTAGTCACAACTCACATCATATTCCACAAATTCATTTCAGATTTTTAATTGCCACAAACCTCATTCCATAATAAGAATATGTTAATATGAAATATATAAACTCTAAAGCCATCACTTTTTCAAAAACATATGCCTTTCAATGTTCGCGTTGCTATTAAGTTCTCCCCAGTAGCACAGCACAAGTATTCAGCTAGTCATTTAATAAAATTAATACCTTTAATTAAATCCAGAATCTTTAAAATATTGCTGCGCTCCAACCCTTTTACACTGAAATGACTCAGATTGGGTCTGGATCCCAGAACCTGAGCACACTGTGCTATAAATAAGATTCCAGGGTGCACACAGGGTCTGCGGTGGCTTTTAACTGTCACTGAGGCAGAATTTGATTCACATGGGTGAGTCCGTGCCGAAGCGCTAAAGCTAAATCAAATCTTTTATTTATCAGCCTTTAAAATGCAGCAGGACAGAGCATCGAGGACAAGTGGGATCTACAGCGTCCATGTATCATACGGAACCTCGAAAAGCAGGAGGATCCCACATTGAGGCGTTAATAACATGCCACACTCTCCCTCACTAAAGTCCAAAATAATGTAGCAGTGAGGCGACAGTCTCCTTTTACTGTATCACTTATACACTCCTTTATTCTACAGGGACAGAGGTTTCAGGACACCTACAGATGGTTTTATAAACTGCTGCAATCAACAGCTTTCACATTTTTGGGAAGGATTTACCTTAAATCAGGGGTCACCAAGATGGTGCCCATGGACACCAGGTCACCCGCGATGACCGCGAAGAGTAGCCCAGGAGTCTCACCATAGCGACACTTACTGGTGAGTTGCAAAACGCCCCAATGCTGAGAGAAATTTCTAAATGCATCACATGAGCTTCTATGCAAATTACCCACCTGTAAGTGCACTACGACTGGTAAAAAATTCACTAAAAGCAACCGAAGCCAGGAGAGCGCAGCTGATGGTTTTTATCTGGATAGTGTTTAAGAATTTCTTCACAAACAAGAACTTCTGATACTGCTGCCCCTTAAGACAACTACGAGAAGAACTGACATTTATTTATTTATTTTTTTAATAAAGTACTGTTGGAAAATCTGATATCAGTGACTATTGACGGGGCTCCTGCTATGATCGGGCTATGACAGGCCTCATTGCATACTGTAAAGGTGATACAGCCTTCCCAAACTTCACGTGTTACCACTGAATCATTGTGCAAAAGTGATTGGCTTTGGGCAAGCAATGATTCCCATTATTGTTGATAATTATTGTGAGAAATCAACATGACGTATACATATTGTTATGAATAATAACATTTATTTAAAGGTATATTGAGCAAATTTGTTATTTCAGAAGTGTGCATCATCCTCAACTCTTGGTGACAAAAGTTTGGTGACCCCTGCCATGTTATTATTATTTTTTTTCTAGAATTATATTTGACTATAAAAACCTGTAAGTGTAGAAAATCACATGAATGAGGCAGTAGAAGCATGATAGCACTTAATATAAAAAAACAAAACAAACAAAAAAAAAACCGAACAAACTATTTAATTATACAATTAGGAGAGGTTTTTGTGTAAACCTGAGGGTGACATGAGGGAATACGACCTGGATAAGATTTGATTGACTGTTTTTTTAGCTTACATTACCAGGTAATTTGGAACATTTCATTGGCTGATTTGTAAACGTCATATTAATTTAAGATTTCAGCGCCAAATCTAATTTAATCTGAACTTCTCGGGCACTGGGCAGGGGGAACTTCCCCATCCAGGGGAGAACTTCTTGGGCACTGGGCAGATACACCCAGGACAGGGCGCCAATCCATCGCTGGGTACACACTCACTCACACATCCACAAACATATACACACACTATGCAGGGCAATTTAGTGCATTCAATTACCTTCATGTTTTTTTGGAATGTGGGAGGAAACCGGAGAACCTGGAGGAAACCCACACAGACACGGGGAGAAGATGCAAACTCCACCCAGATTGGGATTTAAACCAGGAATCCCCAGCGCTAACCACTTAACCGCTGTGCCGCCCCGCTTCCAAATCATTTTAATTTTTAAGTACAAGTTTTTTTGTAAGGAGTAGTTTCTAATCTCAGTTTAATTATGTATAATAACAATAAAGGCTTTCTATTCTATTACAAGCATAACAACATGAATGAACTTTAAAGTGAGAGATTTTAATCAGCTCCGTGTTGTCGGTCAGTTTACCAATCCAGACATTTATCTTAATTTGTGATTATTTTTCTTTCTCCAATATTTTTCTATGAATTTTCCTTATTTTGAACAGTACAGCTGTACATTATACTGGTCTACATGAATACATGCTCTTAGGATATACATAATCAATC